>JAZEWU010000083.1:10063-21785 GCA_036362915.1 Geotria australis | reverse complement strand
TTGTACACCGCTACACACACGCACATACAAAGATCCCCCGTATAGCCTTAAAAGCATTTTGGGGCAAGTGCTGTTAGCGAGTACCACCTATATTGGCCGGAACGGCAAGCAAGGGCGTAATGGCCAACACCACGCCCGGTCGCCTTTGTCTCCCCTTAGTGGCGATGTTTACACACCGTAGGAGAGTCCGTAACGCAGCGTGCTAACCACTGCGCCACCGCTCCCCACGATGAAACACGAAGACAAAGATCCCTCGTATCGCCTTAACAGAATGTAGGGTCAAGTGCTTTCAGCGAATAGCACCTACGAAGGCCAGCACAGCGCCACTATGTAACACACGCGCGCGCGTAGAAACTGCGAACAAAACTCAATCTAAGCGCATTTAAATGAAACCGCGAGCGACGATTTAAAATCTTAACGAGATTATTAAGAAACAGATTGTTTTTTTTTTCAATCATCAGCATTATATAAAAAAAAAGCCAGTTTTAGTGGATTTTTTTTCTCCTGTTTTCGCGAGAGCGCTCCGATTTACAAGTGTGGACGATACGCACATTTTATATAAGAGCCGGGTCGGGAATAGAATCGACGGAGCTGTGAGTACCTTGATATTGATCTGTATGTACTGATGTAGGTTTTCACGGCTCGATGCATGACAATTGCTCTCCAAAGCTGTTCTTTCGGTATAGAGTGATACAGCAGGGTGGCGCAGCCGTACCATCCGTGCCTCACAGAAAGAATGGTCTTGCGGGTCGATTCTCCGCCTCGGGCGCCTTTCTGTGTGAAGTTTGTATGTTCTACCCCTGTTCTGCGTGGGTTTCCACCGGGTTCTCTGATTTCCTCCCAACACTTAAAAAAAAAACCTCATTAATTAATTGGCCGGTAACATCATAATGTATAGTACGCAGTGTGTGGCAAAATGTTGGCGTCGGCAAACCGCCTGGCTGCCTCCTCCGCCTATCGGTGGTTTCCTCGCGCCTACGAGTCATTCTCTCTTTGAATGAACACCCTCGAAATTGAATGAATATGTCCGCGTAATAAATGCAATTTATTCGTACAATTATTATTTCGAAAGGACAGGTTTGGAAAGCAATTCTCATTGATCTGTATTTTAACGAAACACACAGAACGGCTTCACGAGACGCTGATGATGATTGTGTTCGAAGAGTCGCTGTGACGTGGCCTCAATGTGCGTGGTTTTATAGCTGCTGTAATTTTGTGAACTTTTTATGGATTTGTACTTGTGAACACAACTTGTGTGGCGATGTTTGTAATTTGTATATGAGATAGATATATATATATAACTTATGTGCCGCATTATGCCATTGATAAAAGTGCTTTTGTAAGTGTCACACGGCATTATCTTGTCGTTTTGTTATCTCCCGTGAAGCAAAAACTTATCTTCACAAAATCTGTAACATCGATCGGTTTTGGATAACTGGACCTAAGCCAGGTTTGTTTCTCACAAGCGGTCTCGACACAACTATTTATTTTTCTGCACTGCCCTCTGCTGGTGGGTACCACTCCACAGACCCCCCCCCCCCAGTTCCGTGTGCCCAGTGTGCAGTGGTTGCTCATCAAAGCACCTACTCCACACACCGCGGCCACCCACAACCTGGAACAGCCTGTAGCCACACCTATTACGTCAAACACAGTCCCCGTACAGCCTTAAAAAAAACTCTTAAAAAATCACCTTTTCACCGACTCACAACAAACCGACTGAGCCAGGGCTCCGCGCCTCCGAATCAACGGGTGCAACGCGCCCGGAGAAAATGCGCGCGTTACAAAAGCAAATTATTATTATTATTAAGCACTATCTAGGGATCGACATAATTTAGCTTCCGAGATCTGATGGAAAACTCGCTCATCAATTATATTGCCTTAAATAATAATAGGTAACGTTTCGGGAAATGGGCCCTTCTCACAGCACGTTGAGCGAGAGGTGGATTGAGAGCTCACAAGATCGATGCGAGATCAGGTGAATTTGTCAAAACGACACACATGCGGGGCGTCGGCACGGTGGCGAAGCGGTGAGTAGCGCTGCCGCCTCACAGCAAGAAGTTCCCGGGTTCGAATCCCGACCCCGGGGCTTCTCTGCGTGGAGCTTACATGTTCTCCCCGTGTTCCGCGTGGGGTTTTCGCCGGGCACTCCGGTTTCCTCCCACAGTCCAAAGACATGCTGCTGCATGGGTTACTTGGCCTGCTGACTAAATTGCCCTCGGTGCCCTGTGAGTTAAAAATGTAGCCAGGAGGTGGAGCCGAGCGGGCATTGAGGTGCACATGGTTGAGAACCCCTGATGTATACTGTACTATTATATACTACCCTCGAAAGACAACGATGTCCAGAAGCTGACCATCGTGCTTCGAAGAATCGCAAAAAAGAAGATATACTACCCTAAATACTGGGTGAGTGGCCAGCAACACGCTCGTACACAATTACGAAGATCCCCCGTATAGCCTTAACAGACTGTCGGGTTAAGTGCCGTTAGCGAGTAGCACCTATGAAGGTCGACACGGCACACGAGTAGGTGGGTGAACAGCACCACCACTCCGGCCGCCTTTGTCTCTCCGGTCGAAATATTTACACACCGCACCCGCCCCAGGGCCGGTTCAGAAAATCGTCACTTGGTGTTGTACGTGACCGGGATTCGATCTCGGGTGTTGCCGGGTTCGTAGCCCAACTACCGAGCCACCGCCCACACACACAACCAGACACGCGCTGCACGTACACATGCTCGCGCAATTATTCAGTGTGACATTTCAGACTATAATAGACCGACGGTAATCAGAAAACCTGATGGAATTTTTCATCGTGGGTTCGATGCACGGACATACCCGAAAGCTGATTATTATTACTACTGCTATTGGCATCGTCTCGTCCGTAGATTGCTAAGTAAATATTACGCATGCCATTTCTGCAGAAGCGCTAGTCTATAAATAATACGCGTGTGTCGCTGTGTGAGGGTTTTTTTTTTCATAGCCTGTTGCGGTGATTTTTACATTTGCAAAAATATGTATTGTCATCCGTCACAATGAGTACCGGCTTAATCCTGTACAAGGTCGCGTGGTACCCGACCCTATCCCGGCAGACACAGATAGATAGATAGATGGTTATTATTACAAAAGAAAATACCCAGATAGTTTGCATTATTTGCATACTCTGCATAACCTGCATACTGGCTTCTATCTCTAACATTGGCTCATATATCTAACACTGGTTCCTATCTCTACACTGGATCTTCTTTGTTGTCTTGAACAACAAGCAAAGTCGCTGGCGACGACAACGGAATGGCCTACCCCAAGGTAGTGTGTTGGCTCCCCTACTATATAACATCTACACTAACGACCAGCCAATGGACCAGAATACTGAACGGTTCATCTATGCCGACGACCTCTGTGTAACATCCCAAGAGCGTACGTTTGAAGCAGTGGAAGCAAATCTCACCTCAGCCCTAGATGAGCTACGCCTCTACTATGAGCGCAACCACCTACATGCCAACCCAGCGAAGACTCAAGTCTGCTCTTTCCATCTCAGGAATCGTGAAGCCAACCGACCTCTTAACATGATATGGTCTGGAACACCACTTGAGCACCGTAAGCACCCTGTCTACCTTGGAGTAACCCTGGACCGCACTCTCTCCTTTAAGGAGCACGTCAAAAACACCAAATTGAAAGTGGGTTCCCGAAACAACATCCTACGAAAACTGGTCAACTCCAAATGGGGAGCCACAGCACACACATTAAGATCTACTGCTCTGGCCTTGTGCTATTCCTCTGCGGAGTATGCATGTCCTGTCTGGGAGAGGTCAACCCATGCCAAGAAACTTGACCCGGCATTGAACAACACCTGCCGCCTGATCACTGGCTGCTTGAAACCCACACACACAAACAACCTGTACCTCCTCGCTGGCATTGCCCCTGCTGATATCCGACGGGAAGTGGCCAGTCGAGTCGAGATGACAAAGGCTACTAGCGATGAACGCCACCTCCTTCATGGACGTCAACCCCCGGCCTAACGACTGAAGTCAAGAAGAAGCTTCCTCAGCCATGTGCAGCCCCTAACAACATCTCGAGGGGAAACCAGACTCCAGCTCTGGACGGAAAAGCTTGAGAGTGACCCTCCTGCAACTGGCATGGGAATCCCACCTGCTGAAGACTTCCCTCCTGGCTCAGATGCACCGTGGATTCAGTGGAAGACACTCAACCGCCTGAGAACTAGAACGGGACGATCAAAAGATGCTTTGGTCAGATGGGGCTACAAGACCGGCCCAACCACCTGTGAATGTGGAGAAGCAGACCATACTATGGAACACTGCCTTGTCTGTGCTCTACTACCCAACCTCTGCAGCTCAAAAGACCTTGCGGAGTTCAATGAAAATGCAAGGGGCTGTGTAAGAAAATGGGAAACTGTAATTTAACATCGCGCTTCGTAGAATCGCAAAGAAGACTGGATCTTATCAGATCTCTAACACTTGCAAGCTCTGGATGCGTTTTTTTTGCGATATAATGTCTCATATCTCTAACACTGACTCCGATCTCTGACGCTGACTCTTATCTAAGCAGCAGCAGCATGTCTTTGGACTGTGGGAGGAAACCTGAGTACCCGCCGAAAACCCACGCGAACACGGGGAGAGAGAATTCGCAAACTCAGCACAGAGAGGCGGCACCCGAGTTGGGAATTGAACCTGGGTCGTCTTGCTATGAGGCGGCAGCGCTACTTACTGCCCCTAAGCTCGCCTGCGGTCAGGTTTTAATTAAGCTGGAAGGAACCTCTCCGAGTCCCTGATGATGCTGACAGGAAAGTCAGCGAAACGTCGGTGCCATCTTTTGAGTTAAGTGATGCATGTGCTCGCTCGTTTGCTCCGGCATATCAACGGGTGCACTTCACATACACACCTAAACTCGTAAACAGAGCCTCACTATGAATAACATTGGTCACGAAAGCCGACGAGTTCATTTCTGGAAGGAACCGTCGCGCTACGCAGCTCTTCGTAACAGTTGTCCAGCGGAGAGGGGTCAGCCAAGTTGCAACATCTCAGGGCACCTCGATCAATGTAGTCGGCAGGACGATCAACCTAAGCGGCAGCGTGTTTCCGGACTGTGGGAGGAAACCGGAGTGCCCGGCGAAAACGGGCTACGGGGGAGAAACACACAAACTCAACCACACCACACATGCCGCCTGCCCATCAAACCACTCCCTTCTACGTTCAAGCCCCCGCGCATGATGGCAATGCAATTATGACGGTCACGACGATAATGATAATGATGATGATCGCCACAGAGCAAGCGTAAGGCGTCGCACCTAAGTTTAGCAAATGCCACCCACCCACGCGCGGCGGCATCTCGCGCTCTTGTCAGCTCTGAGGGACCTGTGTGATCGACAGGCCGAGTTGTCGGGCCACTTCGAACGGAGCCGGG
The DNA here is from genome assembly GCA_036362915.1 of Geotria australis. Classification (NCBI taxonomy): domain Eukaryota; kingdom Metazoa; phylum Chordata; class Hyperoartia; order Petromyzontiformes; family Geotriidae; genus Geotria; species Geotria australis. The sequence goes on along the minus strand of JAZEWU010000083.1, from coordinate 16,370 downwards.
AGTCCCCCGGGGTGAGATCACTGACATTTGGACATCAGAGGGCCGGCAACGCACGCGACCACCGCTACGCCCACGGCGATAATAATTATAATAGCATTTTATGTAGCGCCTTTCACCCGAGGGTCACAAAGTCGCTGTACAAGGGTGGCAAAGAGTACGACCGCCAGAGGCCAAAATGGCACGGTACTCGTAGGAGAAGATTTTAATAGTTCCATCCGTCCATTTTCAGAAAACGCTTAATCCCTGCAGAGGGTCGCGGTGAGCCGGAGCCTATTCCGGCAAGACACAGGGCGCAAGGCAGCGGAAAACACCGAGGATGGGACGCCAGTCCATCGCAGGGCACCTGGGACGATTTCAATCAGTACGCCAATTAACCTGGCAGCGTGTCTTTGGACGGTGGGAGGAAACCGGAGTGCCCGGCGAAAAACACCACGCGGACACGGGGAGAGAACATGCAAACTCCACACGGAATGGCGCCCGAGCCGCGAGTCGAACTGCCTCGGGCAGGACCTTCTGTCTGTGAGAAACAGATGTTACGATAGCATAGACACTCTGCCTCCTGGCTGTTACTTTAGAACAAACCTCCCTATGGTTCAATTTATACGTGACACCCTGTAATAACCGAGAGAAAAAGAGACAACGAATGCAAGCTTCAAGTTTGCAAGAACTTTGTTGTTTAATAATAATAATAGCGTTTTATATAACGTCTCTCACCCGAGGCTCTCAAAGCGCTGCACAAGGGCCGCGAAGAGAACGGCATGTCAACAATGAAAAATAAATAAATTAAAGCCAAAGGAACAAAAACAATTAAATGATTAAGGGCTGAACCGTTCGGCAATCACAGACCAACAGAGCACGCCGCAATCGTATCTGGAGAATCATCATCACCATCGTCTCACATCGATTCGACAAAAAAAAAAACAAGGAACGCTCGACACGGCTATCACGAAAGAGCACGCTGTTGAGAGCCGACCTCGGTTATCATTATGAATCACGTACGGTGAGTTTGCTAAACGAGTGAAGATCGTGTATCTATAAACGTGAAACGACGGTAAAACTACCTTTAATATACCGCGCGTTCACACAACACACACACACCACAACACTTCAGCTTTTCATCTTAGCCCTTAGAAGAAAAACAATTGCACGGTTGAACGTAGTGATGAAAAGAAAGAAAAATGCCGGAATGTAATTGAACAGGTCGAAGCGAAATTAACTCGTAGGCTTTCATGACCGATGTTATCCGTAGTGACGCTCTGTTTATGAGTTCAGGTCATGTGAGAACAGTTTGTGCTCGCTCGTTTTCTCCAACATATCGACGGGTGCACAACACTTACACACTTATTTCACACGACCTAAACTCATAAACAGAGCTTCACTAAGATCAAAAGCGCCTTCGTTTGATGTCCTCTAGCGAGCGAGCCGCGCCCGGCCCTTGCAGCTATGGAAAGTCAGATCCGTGCCAGACCCGCGCCTTCAATCGCCACTCGTTCATGCCACCGCCACAGAGTTTCCGAAGCAAGCGACTGTCGGCGTTTGAAGTTCATCGAACTCAGAACGCCTGAGCATGCCTCCAACGTGGGAGGTGAAACGCCGCTGAGTAGAGAGAGGGGTGAAGCGCTCAGTGACACGACTCTCCAGAAAGAACAGCTTTGGAAATAATAATAATTTTAATAATTTTATATTTATAACGCGCACATATTAATTAAATGTCGAAGATATTCATTCTTCGCGAGAGATGGACTCGGAGGCCTAGCGAGGAAAGCGCAGAGAGGCAGAGGAGGCAACCAGGCGGTTTACCGGCGCCATATTGCTACACACTGCTTCCTATATATTACGATGTTATCGGCCAAATAACTAATGTGTATTTTTTTTAAGTTGTGGGAGGAAACCGGAGAACCCGGAGGAGGAAACCCACGCAGAACAGGTTGGAGAACACACAAACTCCACACAGAAAGGCGCCCGAGCCGAGATTCGAACCCGGGGACTTCTTGCTGTGAGGCGCAGAAGACACACTAAAATCACGCTCTGTCGGCCCAATATTTTGAACCAGCGTCCCGCCTTGTTGTATTAACGTGTGATTTCATGTTATATTTATTTTTTGTCATTAAGCGTGTTTTGTCGTGTGGCGGGAATCCCCTATAAAGAGATAACAAGTTCCACTGGCACCTCCTGCTGTAATATTAGACACGTATCTATTTCACATCCGTCTTCTGAAGTGAATGAGGATGCGAATCGGTCCAGTCACGGTGAATTTGCAAAACAAATGAATATCCGTATATCTTCTCAGAACGACTCGGGGTAGAACCCCTATACCCCCCAACACTAAAGGCTCCGGCAGTCCGTTTTTTATTAAAGCTGGAAAGGAAACCGTTGAGCGATGCAGCTCTTTATACCAGTTGTCTCAGTGGGTAGGGGTAAGCAAGTTACAACATCTCGGGGCACCGGGGCGTATTTAGCCAGCAGGACGATTAAACTAGGCAGCAGCGTGTCTGTGGAATTCGAAAGGAAATCGGAGTGCCCGGCGAAAGCCCACGCGGGCACGGGGAGAACATACATTACTCCACACAGAAAGGCGGCACCCATGCCAGGTGTCGAACTCGGGACCTTCATGCTGTGAGGCGCTACCGTGCCGCCACAGCATTCTACCGCCGTGGTTGTCAGGCGCTTGATGTGCAAGTCGCGTGCAAATAGCTGCAGGGCGCTTGGACCTAAAGTGCAGAGGAACGTGTTGCACGCTCCGAGCAAAGATCTCCCGTTGGACGGGCACTTTGCTAGTTTACAGAATCATATCAAGCGGATCAGCTCTGCGCATCTCTCCTATAAAACATCCCGTTTAAGTCAATAACTTATTCAAAAGAGTACATTGGGGTCTAATGTAAACAAAGCGTAGCAGCACTCAGCGTCTTTTGGGGGGGTGGGAATTGGTGGCGCTATGGATCCGGTGACGCAAATGCGATTGTCGGTCACGGCTAACGTCAGTGGCAAGAGACGCCTGCACCGGTCCTCCTGCACACCTTCCTCCCCCATCTCCTACGCTCCTCCGCTGCCACTTCACGAGACCACGCGAACCACACACGTGGTGAAGTATCCGTCAAAACATGTTCCGATAGCCGTCACGGTGTGGGGAGACCATCATCCATCCAGCAGTGGATTGACCCTGCGACGAACATCATCACTGTTATTGTTGGTACAGTATTACGCAATAGTATCGACCCATAGCTAGGTGTGCCGGTAAATATTTAAATTGAATTAACAATACAGGCATAACTCGTGACAATTTTGCGCTGCCACATTTTTGCATTCGGTTATAAAACCGGGTTTACTTCCGGGAGCGTGCGAGGCTCACAGAGTGTTTCCGGCTGCAACAAGAAACATCTACATCTACCGGGCATCTCTAAGTTAAGTTGTTTGATCGGCACGAGGCACTCATGAAGGGTTGTCACGAGCTCGATGTACGTAGAGTATGTGTGGCAAAGAATATAGGAACGCGGGCGAGAAAATTGAACTTCTGCTGCTCGATTCGTGGTGGTTTGCTCTTCAACGCTGTTGTTTCGGGATAGCCGTGTCACCGAGCGTTCTCCCTCGCGACGTTTCGCCTCCCACGTTGGAGGCATCCTCAGGCGTTTGAGTGTGCTGCTGAATGAGCGGAGTTTATGATGTCCTGTGTTTTTCGTTCGGGGTTGACTCCTGTTAGTTTCAAAAAGTGTCTCCCCTGGTCGATCTTTTGTTTATATCTCTTGTCGCCGGCTGTCGACCATTCTGTCCAGTTTCTTCCCGCTCAAACGACGGAAATGCCACGTCCCCGCGATGACTTAAAAAAAACGCGCCCGTTGTGGAGCACTAATTCCGTTGTGGAGTACTAATGCCGAACCGCTGGCTCACGCGGTTCGGCTGGGTGGACTCTGCCCGCCGTCAATCGTTGCGGGCCTACTTAATAATAATAATAATAGCATTTATATAGCGCCTTTCACCCGAGGGTCACAAAGCGCTGAACAAAGCTGCAGAGAGAACGGACATGTCAACAACGACAGAGCACGGAAAATCAGCAACAATTTTTTTTGGGTTTTTTTTTCGGAAAATATCAGGAGTTTTGAAGTCAAGGAAGGTGAAGGAACACTTATATGGTTATTGGTTGATGATTGAGGCTGAGTAGAGATACGATTGGCTTGGGTTTTTTCAGAGAAAAACTGAATCAACTGATCCGCCTGATCTTTATTAGTAACGGGGGACGAGGTTGAGTGACTGGCTGGATGAAGGAGCTGAGTAATGGTCGAAAAGAGAAACTTGGGCTTGTCACAGTTATCGGCCAGAATTCTGGAAAGATAGCTGGAACGGGCACAGGTAAGTGCGTTCCGGTAATGGAGGAGTTTTTCCTTAAATATTTCACTATGAACGGTGAGGTCAGATTTTCTCCACGTCCGTTCAGCCCTGCGTACATTCACCTTGAGATCCCGGAGTTCAGCAGTATACCAGGGAGATGGTTTTCTGTCTGAGATATAACGTGATTTTAAAGGGGCCAAATCATCACGTAAGCTTAATAGCACATTGTTGTAAGTTTCTGCTGTCGCATCAGGGGCAGAGTGGGCTAAGGCAGAGAGTGAAGTACACTCAATTGCAGCGGCAAATATGTCTGGAGTGAGGGCGCTGATGTTTCGAAATTGAATATGGCGCTTGGTGATGGGAATGGGAGGCGGTATTTGGAGATCAAAGCATACAGCAGAATGATCAGACAAACCAGGATCAGTGACAGACATGTTGGTTACCGAAATACCCCAGGAGCAAACCAAATCAAGAGTATGGCCGCATCTGTGAGTGGGAGATGTCACGTGTTGAGTGAAGCCCAGTGAGGTCAGAGTGGCCATGAGATCTCTTGCAAGAGGGCTCTTTAGAGAATCGACATGGATGTTGAAGTCACCAAGGATCAGGATCCTTTCAGAACAGGAGCACATCATAGAAAGCAACTCAGACAGTTCATTGACAAAAGAAGTGGAAGCTCCAGGTGGACGGTAGAGCAACACCAACTTCACAGGTTGAGTCGACTTCCAATCCAGAGACATATGCTCGAATGAATTGAAGGTTGGCGATGGAATCAGACGAATATCAGCAGAAGTATGGTGGAGAACTGCCAGGCCGCCACCACGGCCATTTGAACGAGCCTTCTGATGGAATGTAAAGTCTCGCGGTAAAGCCTGATTCAATGCGAGGAAATCGTCTTGATGATGCCAGGTTTCTGTGAGGCAAAGTAGGTCCAGATTGATGTCAGAGATCAGCTCAGCATTGAGTGGCGCTTCGCGTGTAGCGCGTTGCGAACCTTCTCCAGCGAGATCATTCGGCCCGTGCCGCTCCTCGGCCTGCCGCGTGCGTCGCCGCTCTCTCCGCTCCCCCGCGTCTCCCGGCTCGCCGGCGCCGCGCCGCCGTTCGGCACCGTCGCGTGCGCCGAGCTGTCGGACCTGACCGAGGAGCCGCGGCCCGACGTTCCGACCGACATGGAGTCGTCGGACCACTGGTCGCCGCCGTCGTGCACGTCCATCGCCTCGCTCGACCACGACGAGAACGTGGAGGAGGTCCTCGACGACCGATTCGGGTCGCCGAAGGCACCGGGCCCCGCGCCGCTTGCCGGCCGGCCGGGTCTCGGCCCCCCGAGCCACCCGGGGAGGTTCCACTCGGGCGTCGAGGCGCGCGAGTCGGGCAGCGAGGCGCGGGACGCGGGGAGCTGCGGAGGAGGAGGCGGCGGAGAGAGCGCCCGGCGGAATTGGTCGCTGATGGCCCCGCTGAGAGTGCGTCGCTGAGAGTTGCGGCACGGCGAGTTCTCGTCGCGCGGACGGTCGCCGGCCTCCGACGCCTTGTCCGACGAGAGCTGCTCCGGCTGTGTCGCGGGCGGCCGCGCGAAAGGGGGAAAGGTGGCAATGGTTAATAAATAGCGTCCGTCCAATGCATGCTCTGAACCGCTTGTACCTGGTGAGGGGTCGCGGTGGCAGCATTTCAAGGAGAGTGGACCAGACATCCCTTTCCTCATAATAATAACATTTTAAAAATAATAATAATAATAATAGCATTTATAGAGCGATCTTTCAGGTCACAAAGCGCTGCACGGGGCTGCGGGGAGAACGGCACGCCAACAACCGTTAGAGAACGGAAAATCAGCAAAAACAAATTTTGGGGTTCCTTTTTTCATCCGACACGTTATAGCACTGCTTTCCAACTCATTTCACGAATGAACGATAGTTCCCAAAGCTGTCTTCCTTTCTCACATTTCTCAGTACTAGGGCCCTATACTTGAGTCTTGGTGGGGTCGGAGTTGGCA
>JAZEWU010000080.1:0-26129 GCA_036362915.1 Geotria australis | reverse complement strand
GGTCAAGTGCTGTTAGCGAGCACCTATGAAGGCCAGCACGGCACACGAGGCGGCCTCACACTACCATCAAATTTCACTTTACGTGTTACAATATGGCGTGGGTGGCGCAGCAGACGATCAGGCGATGAAAACGCATGCCGTTTGGGTAGCTTCTCAGCCAATAATAATAATAATAATAAACATTTTACATTTATAACGCGCACAAATTCATTCACTGTCGAAGGTACCCATTCGACGAGAGAACGACTCAGAGGCGCGAGAAAAGCGCAGAGAGGCGGAGGAGGCAGCCAGGCGGTTTGCCGGCGCCATATTGCCACACACTGATTCCTATATAGTATGGGGACCAAGGTAGAAGCGTTCACGTCGCGATCCCTGTCAATTAATATTACCTGCAAATTCTACCAAACACTTCGAAGCAGAGCTGAAAGACAAGGATGTCCAGAAGCTCAACAGATGCCAGAAGAGAGGCCAATCCCCACCTTTAAGGCCAGCACTGACTATTTACATCTCTAAATGTTGAAGGGCTGTCTGCAACTAAAGAAGAACTTGTTGCAATGGGAAACTGTCATATAACCATCACGCTTTGAAGTATCGAACCGAATTCGAATTATGATGTTATCGGCCAAATAATTAATACGTTTTTTTTAAATAGTGGGAGGAAACCGGAGAACCCGGAGGAAACCCACGCAGAACAGGAGGAGAACACACAAACTCCACACAGAAAGGCGCCCGAGTCGAGATTCGAACCCGGCACCTTCTTGCTGTGAGGCGCAGATGTTACCACTGCACCACCTCTCACATTGTACGGGTCAGACGACAGGACAGGACAGAGTGGCGTGTGTGTGTGTCGATGTGCAGAACTTGCCACAGCTTGTGCAGATCTCCACTGCTCTTCCCTCTTCGGAGGCGAATGCCCCACGAGGACCCTGAAATGAATGACAGCAAATGTAACAGCTGTTAATGTGCCTCATCATCCTTTTCTCCCCAGTGTACGAAACCTTCAGTCGATGAAACAACAGGCTTAAGTGACAAACGCCCTTAAAGTGGTAATCTCCCTTAACCTTCAAAATATATAAGGTTCCACCTTTCCTGTCAGGTAGTACTTGGTATTGCCTGCGAATTCTACCAAACACGTCGAGGCCGAGCTGAAAGACAACGATGTCCAGAGGCTGACCACCGTGCTTCGAAGAATCGCAAAGAAGAAGACCTTTCCTGGCAATGAGAGACGTGATAAGATCTTAAAACACCAAATGGACACCTTTTTGCAAAGGTTCCAGTTTGCAAGCAGCCACACTACATGCTTGTGGCAATAACATGCAAACGAATGCTATGATAAATGCATTGTCCGTCAACCTGATTGGCCCAACACTAGAGACAGCTGTCGTTGGAGCCTAGTCACTGAGACTAGGCTCAGTGACTAGGCTCCAACGTATTTATCATAGTATTCGTTTGCATGTTTTCCAAGCCCTGATGAAGCTGAGTGGAAGTCTCAGCGAAACGTCGGTACCATCTTTTAAGGTAAGTGCTGTATGTGCTCGCTCGTTGTCTCCAACATATCGACGGGCGCACTAGACTTACACACTTTTTCACACGACCTAAACTCACAAACAGAGCTTCACTATGGATAACATTGGTCATGAAAGCCTACGAGTTAATCTTATATATTCTACTTTATTTGTATACTGGCAAAAAAGGTGCCCATCCCTTAACCTTCACTGTTACTTTCAACGACATTCACTGTTACTTTCAAGCGGAGACAACTGCTCGTAGTGATGTAGGTTTGTCACGGATCGACGTGTGGGAATATGCCCTCAAGCGCTGCTCTTTAATAATAACAATTACTAACATAAGCTTCACATTTATAATGCGCACATATTCATTCACTGTCGAAGGTACCTATTCGACTGGAGATCGACTCAAGATTCGTAGCGAGGAAAGCGCAGAGAGGCGGAGGAGGCAGCCACGCGGTGTTGCCGGTGCCATATTGCCACTTCTTCTTCTTTGCGATTCTTTGAAGCGCGATGGTCAGCTTCTGAACATCGTTGTCTTTCAGCTCGGCTTCGAAGTGTTTGGTAGAATTTGCAGGTAATACCAAGTATTACTTGACAGGGATCGCGACGTGAACGCTTCTACCTTGACCCCCATATTGCCACTAAGACACTGCTTCGTATATATTATGTTATTGGCCAAATAATTAATGAGTGTACCATCCATACAGGACAGCACAGTGCACTACTCCGTGCCATCCACACCACACAGCCACAGTAGTACCTGGCATCACCGCAGTAATACCTGGCATCACGCCTGCGGGTGCCCACCTGAATCCCGCGCGTAGATCACCACAGCAGCTGCTTCACTCGGCAACACCAACCTTCGTTACAGCGTCTCAAAATACCGGGGCCAACTTACGACAATTAACAACTCACAAGCTTAACCACCCCCCGCCGCTCTGGACAACTGGTAGAAAGAGCTACGCAGCTCAACGCTTCCTTCCAGCTTACGTAAAGACTGACTTGGCTCCAATCAGCGCGTGTTCGTGAAACGTAACTCTCGACATATTTACCGAAATACTATCTTCCCCGCCCTACGATGGACTGGCGTCCGATCCTGGGTATATCCCTGCCTCGCGCCCTGTGTCTGCCGGGATAGGCTCCGGCTCACCGCGACCCTGTACAGGATTAAGCGGTTTCTTAAAATGGATGGATGGAGCTTTCCAGTCGTGATGCACACGAGCATTACAGTGCCGTGCTACTGGCCAAACCGGAACAGAAACCGGTTACCGATGTGCTCCCGCAAGCACAGCATCACGTGGAGAAACGAGAATAGAATAAAATCTGTTACCTTTGTGAACTCGCAGACGATGGTAAATCGGTGGTCATCGCGAGGCCACCAGCGACCCAGACGGCACCAGTTCGGTTCTGCCTCCCGGTGCGGCGGTTGAAAGCCACGGGAGAACTTGTCTTGGATCCAGACCGCGCCACACAACCGCCGCCTCCTTCTCCACCCACCGGCTTCACCTCCACTCGCCTCCCCCTTCCATCCACCCAATCAGCAGTGTGGATGGCTCGCTGGGCGGCGCGGTGAGTAACGCTGCCTTCCTCACAGCAAGAAGACCCCCCAGATTCGAATCCCCGGCTCGGCGGTCTTTCTGTGTGGAGTTTGCATGTTCTCCCCCGTGTCCGCGTGGGTTTTCGCCGGGCACTCCGGTTTCCTACCACCGTCCAAGGACATGCTTGCCAGGTTACTCGGCCTACTGAGTAAATTGCCCCAGGTGCCCTGCAAGGGACTGGCGTCCCATCCTCGGTATACCTCTGCCTTGCGCCGTGTGTCTGCCGGGATAGGCTCCGGCTCACCGCGACCCTGTACAGGATTAAGCGGTTTCTGAAAATAGATGGATGGGTCACTCGAGCCGATCGCGTCTGCCGGGGATTATTTTCTCGAGTAATACGCCGCTGCGGATGGACTTGATGCCGTCATGGGAATGTGGACATTCCACAATCACTTGACTCGGGGCAGCTCTGAGCTTAGTCCCACCGTAATGTCTGTCCGAGTTATTTGGACGATTTATGGACATATGGGCTAACCCCAAAATTGATGGTTGCTCTTCAGAGCTGTTCTGGGGATCAAGGTAGAAGCGTTCACGTCGCGATCCCTGTCAAGTATTGCTTGGTATTACCTGCAAATTCTATCAAACACTTCGAAGCCGAGGAGCTGAAAGACAACGATGTCCAGAAGCTCAACAGATGCCAGAAGCCCCTCAGTCTGGAGCAAGAAGAGAGGCCAATGTCCGCCGCCTTTAAGGCCAGCACTTACTGTTTATATCTGTAAATGTTGAAGGGCTGTCTGCAACTAAAGAAGAACTTGTTGCAATGGGAAACTGTCATATCACCATCACGCTTCGAAGAATCGAATCGGATTCGAAGAGCTGTTCTTTCGAGATAGCCGTGTCGAGCGATCTCCCTCTATTCCTCGCGACGTTTTGCCTGATACCTCCAACGTGGGAGGCGAAACGTCGCGAGGGAGCGATGGAGAGCACTCCGTGACACGGCTATCCCGAAAGAACAGCTCTGAAGAGCAACCATCGTGAATCGAGCCGTGACGAACCTCCATCAGTAAATCCCAATTTGTATTTTTCTGCGTGGATGCTGATAATGACTGAATGTCAGTGTCGTCTCGCACGCATCGTTTAATGCACGGATCTTGATGAGCACAGGAATCAACGTAATTCATGAGGGGGGGGGTCAAGGTAGAAGCGTTCACGTCGCGATCCCTGTCAGGTAGTACTTGGTATTGCCTGCGAATTCTACCAAACACTTCGAGGCCGAGGAGCTGAAAGACAACGATGTCCAGAGGCTGACCATCGTGCTTCGAAGAATCGCAAAGAAGAAGAGGCTGAGCCGGGTGCTTAAAGTGAAACGCATGCGTAACAATTCACCACAGAGACAGCACATTGAAATCGTGGTACCGAGACACCGGATGCCACTAAGCCTTGTGTCTTAATAAATAACGGGACACAATTGGCAATTTTAACCAAAACGACACCGAAGACACTTTATAAAATTAGACACGGGAGTGTGTTTCTGGTAATCCACAGAATAGTTGTTTATAGTTTCGTATAACAATTTGTTTGCGTGGTTTGACAGCTCGTCGCGATGTTTAGCTTCAGACGGGATTAAGAAACTGTCATATATAACCATCACGCTTCGAAGAATCGAAAAGCAGAAGAAGGGTTAAGAATTTCTCGGTCACGGTGAGATGGAGAATTGCTCTCAAGAGCTGCTCTTTTGGGATAGCCACGGTCAGAACCCTCGCGATGTTTCGTCTCCAACGTTGGAGGCACTTTCAGGCAAAGTGTCGCCTCGGCTATCCGGAAAGAACAGCTCTTAAGAGCGATTCTCATACATCGAAAACCTACATCAATGCGTAATTAGGTCATGTTTGACTTACTGCGATTAGAGCTCCGAATTAAATACACTTGTTAAATTTAACACGATGGCTTTCATGACCAATGTTATCCATAGTATAGCTCTTTTTATGAGTTTAGGTCACGTGAAAAGGTATGTAAGTGTTGTGTACCCGTCGATATGTTGGAGAATCAAGCGGGCACAGACAGCAACTTACCTGGAACTTATATCTGGCTAGATTTAAGTTTCAGCGAAACGTCGGTAACATCTTTGGAGGCAAGAACCCGTCGGGGGAAATACCGACGTAGCTAAACTTGCCAGCGAAGTTAAACTTCTCCCTCGCCCCCCCCCACCCCTAACCCACCTTTGCGATTTCAAAAAATATATTTGATTTCTAAGATAGTAAAATAACGTACGAAACAACCGCGTAGAATTCACGAGACGTGCTTAACACGGCGTATAATTTCACGCGACGCGCGTAACACTGTTTCGATACAAAGTCTGGCGGCCCACGACCCCTGACCCCGTGGCGGTGTTGTAGAAACCGCTCGACTTCTTTGTAAGTTAACTTTCTTCGTGTTTTTTTTATATTTTTAAATCGGATAAGTGCTTTTTTTTTTTTATAAAGTTGCTTTGATAATCGAAAGGGTGTTTTCAAAACGTATATAGCCTTTCACCCTCCCTACCCTCCCAATAAAATGAATTCTTACTCACGAACGGGATAAAAAATATATATGTCCTCTACGCTGTGCCGAATCGATGCGTTCCGGTTACGGTGATTGAGATTTAAGTGTGAAATAGTCTGCGTGAGATAGATGTCATCCCCTACCCGGCAATGTCGGGCAATCGCCATTCGTAGCGTGTCTCTGCTATGAATGTCAATTTCGCGAGAGCGCGTTGAGCGTTGCTCCCCTCTCTCCTTCGCGAAGTTGGAGGTATCGTGGGTAGCTGAGTGGGACAGTCCACCGAAGTACGCGTGGTGTATCGGGGTAGCCGAGCGGAACAGTCCGCTGGTTCCACACGATTGGCAAACCGCGAACGTCAGAGCACCGTGTGCAGAGTTTACGCGGGCGAAACCGGGAACGAACGGCGTTGTATTGCCACGCAACCCGGGATTGAACTCAGCTGGGTATTGCGACGGCGCGGCAGCCGGTAGCTCAGACACGCGTGGGGAAGTGTGTCGGTGGGTTGTCGCCTCTCTTCAGCGCGGTTTGGCTTTTTAGTTCCGTTTGTTGACGTTCTATTTGGCGTGCGCACCGTCCGCGTAGCGAGTGTCTCTGTACGTCGTGTGCAATAATAATTTATAAAAAAACAAACGCTACATAACGCCTTGCGCAAACAGGTCCCAAGGTGCCAGGAACAGTCGCTAAATAGTACGATGGCATCGGCCAAATTACAAATATTCGAGCACTTTGTCAGAATCATCACGATGGCCTCCTTCATCCGGGAAAATCTCGAATCGCACCGATTCCCTCTCAGCAGGATCCGGACAAGTCCTCGTTCGACGCGTAATCCGCAACTGAATAATCTCCGAGAGTGTCAAATTCGGCAAGACCGGTCCGTGATAGTGGCGGCACACATCGGCCGACTCGTCACGAGCGCTCGAACGATCTGTCGTCTCTCCGTCTGCGTGCGATCGCCATCCGCGGCGCGTCCCACCCAAACATCCCCGCCGTCGCACTACAGGTACGATTCTCCCTCTTAATGGCTTTAGTTCAGGCACCCTGCTGCTGCTGCTGTAAACACGGCTCGGTGGTTAATAATACTGTTGGCGCCGGATCATCTACGCGGCGACTGCTGCCTCCCCCCCCAGCTCGTCTACGGGCTCCTCTGCGAATGCGGCGATGCGGTTCGCGCGAACGACCCCCGCCGTATACAAAACTAAGCGTTATCATCATTATTATGTCGTAATAATAATTCTGTACACGAGTGTGGTGCGCGCGTGTGTGTGTCTAAGCATGCTGTCGTGCACGCCTGTGCATCGTTAGTTTGCCGCGAAGCTCGGCCTCGACGGATACCGGGACGAACCCCCTGCAATAACGACAAAACGACAAACGACGACGGACGAGCGTAACCGCAACGGGAGGAACGACGGGATTTCACCCGGAGTCGACGCCGCGGCCTCCCCCGGCGGTGGCGGTGGCTTCTCCCGGGCGTCCCCCGGCACGGCGGCTGGCGGCGGCGACAAACCGGCGCAGCCGGGACAGGTTGGCGAGCGGCACCGCGCGTCGAACGTCAACCTCCGCGACCTCCGAACTGATCGGCCGGTTGACCTCGGCGACCTCTACTTGGCGTCAACACCGCCCGCCTCCGCCGCCCGCGTGTCGTGGCTACAAGCGGTGCCCGCGAGGCGCCACGCGTCGGCCACGCGCCGCTTCGCTTGCCATGCAGTCCAAACGAGCTCAATAACAACAACAACAACGTAACATAATTTAGGAGGCCTCGCCGAGACACGGCCAGGCCCCGTAGCATCGTCGGGGACGTGGGGGAGGGGCTGGGCCCCCCCCCACACTCCCCACTTCTAAATCCTGTCAAAGAACGTCGGTAAAATATTTGAGCACCAGTAGCGGTTTTTCTTCACATGGAAAAAACCCAAAACCATCAACATCCCTTCCGCACACACACACACACAACACGTTCGCACACACACACACACAAACAGGCACGCTCACACACGGCGAGACCTGGAACTCGAACGCCGGCCGGACAAACGCCAACGTCACCCACCCACCCAACCCGGCTCCCGTTTGCCTAACAGCGCCCGTGCCGATCCCGTAGCTTTGGTGAGATGGGGCTAAAAGACCGGCCCGACCACCTGTGAATGTGGAGAAGCAGACCGTACTACGGAGCACTGCCTTGCCTGCGCTCTACTAACCGACCTCTGCAGCTCAAAAGACCTTCTCGCAGAGTTCCAATAAAAATGCCAAGAAATGTGTAAAGAAATGGGAAACTGTCGTATAACCGTCACGCTTCGATGTATCGAATCGACGGGGAGCCGTAGCCGGGAGCCGGAGACTGGCGCCTCCGGGGAGATGTGACGCGGCATCGCGGTCGCCCGGGGCAGTCTGTCCGTACGGCGGGCGACGGCGGGCCGAGGGGCTACGCGGGGGGCCGGCCGGGCTAGAGGTTCTTCATGCAGACCTGGCAGCGGCTAACGCGGGTGCGCGGCTGCCCGGCCTTCAGGGTCTCGGGGCGCGGCGCTTCGGCGAACTGCTGGGACTCCTCGACGGCCGTCAGCCAGAAGCTGTACTTGTTGGCGAAGAAGTGGCACGTGCCCCGCGCGCCGCTGCACTCGATGAAGGGCGTCGAGCGGAAGTCCTCGAGGCACGAGCCGGGCGACGCCAGCGACTGCCCGCCGCCCTCCGCGCCGGCTGCCGTGTGCTGTGGCGGCACAGGGGGTTCACGCACGAGGTCACACGGGGGTGCGTGGGCACGGGGGTATGTGTGGGCACAGAGGGAGACACGCGGTCATAGCGGGAAAACGCAAACGACACGGACGTAGAGTCGGACAACTGGCGAAAAGGATCGACGAGGTTCGACGGTTCCTTCCAGCTTAAACACAAACAGGCTACGAGTCTCCGTGTATTCTCTATCGGTATCTACGAGTCTCTATGTGTGTCTCTACATATATCTATGAGTTGGACAACTGATAAAAAGATCGCGCGCACAGCGTATATACAAACTGACTGTGAGTCTCTATGTATCTCTATCCGCCTCAATGCGTCTTCACGAGTCTCTACAAACTCTACGAGTTGGACAGCTGCTAAAAAGATCGACACGGCTCAACGGTTCCTTCAAGGCTCAAACGCAAACCGACCCGGGGCCACCGCGAACCGGCCGCTAGCAGCCTTCGTGCCGCCGCACAGAACAGGCCCCCGGCTCAAACCTCACCATGAGGAAGGAGTATCCGATCCAGAGGCTGCGGTATCCGGCCGGGCACGCCGGTATGGTGACGTCCTGGCTGTGCACGGCGATGGCCTGAGACGGCGCCTCGCAGACGGCGCAGCGGCTGATGTGCGGCCGGATGTCCTCGTCGGCCACGGGCATCATGGGGATGGGCGCCGTGGTCGACAGCCAGTAGGACTTGTCGTTGCGCGACGCGTAGTTGCACACCTCGTTGATGTTGCAGTAGACGAACGGCATCGTGCTGAAGCGCGGCAGGCAGGAGCCGGCGAGGCCTGGTGTGCGGATTTCGCGGTGTGCAGGATTGCGGTTAAAAAGATTAAAATCACACGTGACACAGAAACACGGGTGTGTGTGTCCAGATGTGGCTAAGAGACACAGTGTACTGATGATGTAGCTTTGTCACGGCTCGATTCACGACGGTTGCCCTTCAGAGATGTTCTTTCGGGATAGCCGTGTCGAGGGAGAGCGCTTGACACGCCTATCCCGAAAGAACAGCTGTGAACAGCAACCGTCATTAAAGAATGAAAACATATTTTGTTTTGTTTGTTGTTTGGTATCGATAATTGCTTTCTTTAGCCGTGGAGGGTAACGGTGACGGGGTGAGTAGCACTGCCGCCTCACAGCAAGGCGGTCCTGGGTTCCACTTCCGAAATCCCATTTTGATACAGATCGCTGCTGCTCTTCTGCTGTCCCTACTGTCTGGAACTCCCTTCCCCCGGCACTCACAGCTGTCGACTTCCCGCCCTAGTTTCGGCCTCTTTCTCCGTAGGATAAACGCGCCGCTGTGGGTTTTTTGTTGTTGTTGCAAATCATCTTGCGATGCGGTCGAAACTCCCGGGCGGTCGATGGGAACTAGAGACACGAGCGTGGTTCGCTATCCAGCGGGACACCCGTCGTCGACCCCGGGCTATCACCAATGAGTCATTCGCACGTGCAGCCACACAGGGAACCCACGCTGTCTATTATATTCCGTGAGTGACAGAGCTGCCCCACCTCGCGACGTTTCG
This sequence comes from Geotria australis, assembly GCA_036362915.1. Lineage (NCBI taxonomy): Eukaryota > Metazoa > Chordata > Hyperoartia > Petromyzontiformes > Geotriidae > Geotria > Geotria australis. The sequence continues at coordinate 16,312 of JAZEWU010000080.1, read as the reverse complement.
TGACGTTTCGCCTCCCGCGTTGGAATCGCCATCAGGCGTTTTGATGCTTCCAACGCGGGAGGCGAAACGTCGCGCGGGAGAGAGGGAGATCACTCAGCGACACGACTATAGACAAGACCGGCCCAACCACCTGTCAATGTGGAGAAGCAGGCCATACTATGGAACACTGCCTTGTCTGTGCTCTACTACCCAACCTCTGCAGCTCAAAAGACCTTGCGGAGTTCAATGAAAATGCAAGGGGCTGTGTAAGGAAATGGGAAACTGTAATTTAACCATCGCGCTTCGAAGAATCGCAAAGAAGAACAAGAAGTGAGAGCGCTCAGTGACACGTCTACTCCCGAAAGGACAGCTTCGAAGAGCACCCATCACGAATCGAGCCTACATCAGTGCAATGTATCATTATAGACTATGGAAATCTTTTAAACAGCTAGATCCGAGCTACTAATGCATTAACATTTGTATTGTCCAAAACTACTTGCCTGTTGGTAACACCTGGCTAAACACTGAGACCTAGGCTCTAACGAAAGCTGTCTCGAGTTACAATGCATATATTATCATAGCATGTTATTTTTTCCACACGCACGTGTGGCTTGCTTGCAAACTGGAACCTTTGCAAAAAAAAGGTGTCCATTTGGTGTCTTAAGATCTGAACACTTCTCTCATTGCCAGAATAGGTCAAACCTCGTGTCGTATGGTTTATCGCTCTTGCTTCACTCTCGGTTATTTGGTCTCCCCGTTGTTAACATGTCGTTCTCTCCACAGCTCGGATTAAAAAAAACAAACCCTAATAATATATATCTAATAATAATTTGTTGCTGATTGCCGTTCTCTGTCGTTGCTGATTTGCCGTTCTCTCCGCAGCCCTGTGCAGCGATTTGTGACCCTCGGGTGAAAGGCGCTCTATAAAATGCTCTTATTATTAAATGTATAATTGTCATTGTGAGTGGCGATGCACGTCGGTGAGACGCACCCAGGTCCTGGTTGTGTGCCTTCTCGCTGCCCTCCACGTACAGCAGGCTGAATCCGTCCCACACGCGGGCCATGCCCACGGGGCACATGGGCACGTCGGCCGTCTGGCTGTGCTTCACGAGCAGGAAGCCCACGCTGGCGCCGCGGCCCGGCATCCCCGTGGGCCCGGGCGTCCCTCCGCGGCCCGCCGTGCCTGCGGAGCAACGGGCGGCGTCAGAATCGCGACGGAACGCGCGCAGGCGACTCCGCGATCGGTCGAACCGTCGTCCGATTTCGGCGGAAATAAATTGCCCCGTGATGGACTGGCATCCTATTCTGAATATAGCCCGGCCTCGTGCCCCGCGTGTGCCGGGACAGGCTCCGGCTCACCGCCGCAATACCTGTACGGCGGTGGTGCGCAAAGCGTGCGCCGCGGCGCTCCGCGGCTATGCTCGCGGGGCCGCCGCGGCTGGGTTGTTCAAAAGTTGTCGACACGTGCCGTATATTTTCTGACTTTGGACGCCGTGGGGTGGGAAAAACAATGCTGACTAAGCGGTTTCTGACGCTTGGTCAGCATCTGACGCTTAGGGGCGCCGTGAACCGAGGTCGTTCGGGAACCGCTGTCGCGCAGGACTAAGCGGTTTCTGACAATGATATGAGATCGTGAAAATTATCGTAAACCGATATCGCAATAAATCGTCGTATCGCGAGTTAAATTTCGTATCGGGCGCATTGCGTGCAATGGGCGATGCGGTCGCGGGGCGGCGCGCCCTATCGAAGCGGCGTTTAACCGCACGTTTCCCCTTTCGCGGTTCGGCCCGGCCATCGAGCTGGGTGGCTGTGGCCGGGCGAGATAAGACGACAAACAGGTCCCATCCACTGTAAAACAACACGGCCCGCAGAACGGAACCTCTTTTTACAGTAGCGAGACCACATAGCCACCTTTGAAGCTTGAAAAAAAAAACACTCGTTAATTAACCGTCCGATAACAACATCAAATATAGGGGGTGACGTGTGGAAACTTGTTGGCACTGGCAAAACCCGCCTGGCTGCCTCCTCCGCCTCTCTGCGGTTTCAGCTGAGAGGTTGATAATTGCCGATTGTAATCATCGGCGAAACGTCGTATTCCATTGTAAATGTTGTGGCTTCGCTGTCCAACACACCGGGGTGCTCAAGTAGTAAGGAATTGGCACGTTCTGTTCACGTGACAAACCTTACCAACTGGCCGTTGTTAACGTCAGGGATAGACAGATGACGGTTGCTCTTCAGAGCTGTTCTTTCGGGACAGCCGTGTCACTACGCGATCTCTCCTTGCTCTCCCTCGCGACGTTTCGCCTCCCACGTTAGAAGCATCATCAATCAGGCATCGCGGTTGTGGGTGACTGTATGTGGGGGGGAAACCCCCGTGACCTCGGGAGTTCCCCCCCGAGGTCACGGCGCGACCTCTCACCTTGCGGCCCGACCTTCCCGGGTGTCCCCGAGTTACCGGGGTCACCGGACGACCCCGCGGCCCCGGGCCGCCCGTCGCGGCCGTTGAGGCCGGGCCTCCCCTTCTGACCGCCATCCCCTGTCGAAAACAAATACAGAGACAGAAGACAAATATCCCCCGTGTAGCCTTAACAGACTGGAGTGGCAAAGTGCCGTCGGCGAGCACCTATGAAGGTCGACAAGGCACACGAGGGGGGTGGGTGACCAGCACCACGCCCGGCCCCCTGTCGAAAACACACGCGCGCACACACACACGATCCTCGATACAGCCGGGACAGCGTTTGCCAATCAGAGGCCCCATCGCTGCTACGCTGCTAGCCATATGTCACTTACACTTGTTGCCTATGCATATGCTATTAGGACTTATTATCATATCAGTAGACTGATAGTCTATACACACAGCCTATAATCTATACACACAGTATATAGTCTATACACTTACAACATGGTGTCTATAAATATGCCATTAGGACTTATCATAATCTCATGTGCATGTGTTCAATTAATTTGACTTGACTTGGGCCCAGAGCTGCTAGCGAGTCGCACCTATGAAGGCCGGCACGCGACACAAGTGGGCGGCGATCCGAAGACCCTCCGACTAAAGGAGGTTGGCGTCAGGAAGGGCATCCGTCCGTGACAATCCTGCTCCAACACCCTCACTACCGAACGGCAAGCGTCCAACCCGGGTCAACTTGGACAGCGGCCGTTGAAGCCGGCCTCACGGAGGCTCCTGGCCCCTTCACCTGTCTGTCCCTGCAGGCCCTTGGCTCCGGGGTCGCCCTTGGCGCCCGGCAGGCCCGACGTTCCGGGAAGGCCGCCGGGCCCGCGTGCCGCTTGGACCTTCATGGGCTTCCCCGGAGGCCCCGGAGGGCCTTGGCCGCCCGCGGCGCCTGCGGAGACGAACGGTGACGCCGGAGATCACGATGAGCGGGGAGCAACGATGCCGGATGTGAAGTGTTGTTCGTCATCGCTGTTTACATCATCAGCATTATCATGATCAGCATAATCATAAACATCGAAGTGTCATCATAATATTCGTTGTCATCATCATCATCATCGTCATCACGGTCATGGGCTGATTTTCCGTTCTCTGTCGTTGTTGACATGTCGTTCTCGCCACAGCCTTGTGCAGCGCTATGTGACCCTCGGGTGAAAGGCGCTATATAAATGCTATTATTATTATTATCATCATTATAAAGGGAGGCCTTAGCAGGAGCGCTAGACTTCAGACCTGTTCACTAAGAGAGACCCTAGCAGGAGTGCTAGACTCCAGACTTATTCACCAAGGGAGAACCTAGCAGGAGTGCTAGACTCCAGACTTATTCACCAAGGGAGACCCTAGCAGGAGCGTTAGACTCCAGGTGACACAGCTCTGGGGTTCATTGGAAAACGCAAACCTCCTCCACCGCGATACGCTTACGATCCACGGGGGGAGCCGATGCAATACGGCGTTTACACTAATGCGTTCATACGTCGATGCTTGGTGCCGCGAGCGAGCAATCATACCTGTCGACCCCGCGTTTCCTTTCTCTCCCGCAGATCCGGGATCCCCCGCGAATCCCCGGCTTCCCACGGGACCGCGCGAGCCAGCGTCTCCCCGGAATCCTGGCGGCGCGAACCAGACACAGGGCGGCCACGGTGGCACGGCAAGAACGGTGTTCAAGATGTTACAGGCTGTTGTTATGCAATACGGTCATTGTTTAGCGGCAGGGTGGCGCAGTGGTAACATCTGCGCCTCACAGCAAGAAGGGGCCGGGTTCGAGTCTCGGCTCGGGTGCCTTTCTGTGTGGAGTTTGTGTGTTCTCCCCCTGTTCTCCGTGGGTTTCCTCCGGGTTCTCCGGTTTCCTCCCATTACTTAAAATAAAACACTCATTAATGATTTGGCCGATAACATCATAATATATAGGAAGCAGTGTGTGGTAATATGGCGCCGGCAAAACCGCCTGGCTGCCTCATCCGCCTCTCTGCGCTTTCCTCGCTGTGCCTCTGAGTCGTTCTCTCGTCGAGTACATTCGACGGTGAATGAATATGTGCACGTTATAAATTTAAAATTCTTATAATTATTATTATTATACGATACGGTCATCGTGAAGGAGAGAGAGAGCAGGAAGGCTCGACATGTGTGTAAGCGTTTAACTAGCCAAGAAGGCCTTCTGTCCACTTTAGAAAACACAAACGAAGCAATGTGCAAACGTTTGCTCTTGACAATTACAACAATAATGAAGGAGAGAGGAGGAACGCTCGATGCAGCTGATCAGCTCTCGAGAGAAAGTCTCATTCAATTACGTTTTCCGCAACACGCTTCGATTTCACGTTTAGGCAACCGCCGTTTTAAAAGAAAATAAACCGTTCCCGCGTTTCGACATTTGACCGACACCCTCCGGGCGACTCTCGCGAACGAGACTCATCCTCGCGTCTCGAGTTCTCAGCTGGCTCAACGAAACAAACGTGAAACCCGAACCCGCCCGCCACACAAACCGATACCGGCAAACCTTGCCGCTGGAAATTCACAGCGGTCGTTACGCAGCAGTCTGGCCGCCGGCTACAAGGTCACATTGCTCGCGATTCCATCGGAGGCAGAGAATAATAATAATAATAACAACAGCTGAGTCGACTTAGGAGAGGCCCAGGACCGGTTCAGAAAATCGTCACCGGTGTTGGCCGTGAGCGGGATTCGAACCCAGGTCGCCAGATTTGTAGCCCAGCGTGCTAACCACTGGGCCACACGGTCACCCACGCACGCACGCACGCACCCACCCTTTTGGCCGGTGTTGCCGGGAGGGCCTGGGACGCCGGGCCGTCCACTGTTGCCCGCAGGCCCCGATGGGCCATCCGGCCCCTTGGCCCCGGGTGGCCCGTCCACCCCCTTCTCTCCGGTGAGGCCGGACAGGCCGGAGGCCCCGGGCTGGCCTCGCGAACCTGCACGCCGACACGCGGCCGCGGCGCTTGAACAACACGCGCGTGCGGGACGGGCGAAGAGACGGGGCTACGGAGGAAGCCGTCTCTGATGTGGGCCAATGAGTTGCAAGGACGATGCCATAAATTTATTTACACAATGCTTGTCGTGCCAGGATGTTGGCTCTCTTCCTACCTTCACCTTCATGGCAACATTTATTCCTTCCTCTGGCTTGGACTGTTGGTGCGGCTCAGTGGTGCCTTGCTTGTTGTAGAATTATTATATTTTTTTCTGCTGTCTTTATGCCCTATGTCCTTTAATGTATCCCTATTGCTTGACTCTCAGTTAATCTGTCTTGATGTCATTGACATGCCGTTCTCTCCACAGCCTTGTTGCAGCGCTGTGTGACCCTCGGGTGAAAGGCGCTCTATAAATGCTTTTATTATTATACCGCGGCAAGTGAGGCGGTAGCTGGATAACCTCATTTATTTCGTGGAAACAGACGGCCCCCTGCAGACTGAGAATCGTAATGCGTGACGACTCTCAACGACATGGATCGGTGGTGAGGATTTAGATACAGAGGTCCAGGAATTCTGCTGCATAATACATTAACTGGCGTCCTATCCTAGGTATAGCCCTGCTTTGCCCCCCGTGTCTGCCGGGATAGGCTCCGGCTCACCGCGACCCTGTACAGGATTAAGCGGTTTCTGACAATGGATGGATGGATGGTCCAATAAGATGATTGGGGTTCAGAGAAACTGAGGTTCAGAGAGACCGCGGTTCATGACCTGCTGTCTACTATTACCTGGTAGGCCTTGCGATCCGGGAGGGCCCTGCTCCCCTTCCTGGCCCGGCAGCGGCGCGGGGAATCCGCGGGGCCCAATGGGACCCGGCGGCCCCTCGACACCCGGTTCCCCTGCACACACACACAGCGTCATCGTCAGCCGTGGTCAATCCGCTGCTGAATGAAGGCCTCCCCAAGCCCTCGATAACATCGTCCAATATAGGACGCAGTGTCTGGTGAATGTTGGCACCGGCTAACGGCGCGGCTGCCTTCCCCTCCCCGCCTATTCTCGCCTCTGAATCGTCGTTCGCTCTTCGAGCAAACACCTGCGACACTGAACGAATGTACACGACGCGTTATACACTGCGACGAACGATAATTATAACATCGTGCTTGCAGAGCTTGCAAGCTCACTGGGTATTTTCCGCTGTAATAATAAACATCTATATATCGTGTACAAGCAGTGGTTCCCAAACTTTCACGGTTCACGGCGCCCTTAGTGCCCTGTGAGGTAGCTGCGGCGCACAGTTGGGGAACCACTGCCGTCTAAGTAGTCACGCTGGAGTGATGGGGGCCACAGGCGGTGATTGACGGATTAAACAGGGCTCCGTGGTGCGGCGCTCGGATGGTGGGCGCAAGCTCGGAGCGAGCGCTACTCACCGGCGCAGCCTGCGTCGCGACCCGGTCGTGATCGCGAAGAGCGGAGCCACCGGACGGAGCCGAGAGAACAAGACACAGGCACGCACACCAACACACACCCACACACACAGCAACACACACACCAACACACACGCGCGGTCAGAGAGCGCTCGCCAGCAACGACGCACCGACAACGGAACAAGCGCGCTTCTAGGTGGTGTGTGTTGTGCTGTGTGTGTGTGTGCCGTGTCGACCTTCATAGGTGCTCGCTAACTGCACTTGCCCCTACAGTCTGCTAAGGCTACACGGGGGATCATTGTCTTTGTGGGTTAATGCCGCCGTACGGTCAAGCTTCTGTTTGGCCCGGATAGACGGGCGAGGATACGGGGGGATAAATGGGCAGGGCAACGGGCGAGGAGAGGAGATGGGCTGATGTGGTCCAGGAGGGTGGACCACATCAGCCGATGACTGGTACCAGCGGTGTCAAGATCGACCTCTGCGTAGGAGGCTCCTGAAGGATGCTACTGGGCGGTTGGAGGCAGTCGCCCTCCAACAACAACAGAGGGCCGAGCGCCGGGCGGCCGAAACACAGCAAGTTGGCACGGTAGGGAGCACAGGCGGTGCATCTGCCAGTCATCCCGTGGCACCTGGGTCTGTCCCGTGACCTCCTGCCAGCTGGCCTTCGACACTTCACGTGCCCTCAAAGCGCGCCTAGCCCTGCACAAACGCTACGGTGTAATCACCGCCACTTAGTGGCGAACGGCGGTTGTTGTTGAGGAGGGTGAGTGTGTCGAGGAGGTCGCTGCGTAGGCCTCACCGTCGTCGCCCTTGATCCCCTTTAACCCGGTGATGCCGCGGGGCCCGGTGCCCAGGCCCGACGACCCCGGGGCGCCCTTGGGGCCACGTGGCCCAGCAGGGCCCGCCGATCCGGGCAGTGAGGATCCTGCTCGGCCGCGAGAGACACAACAATATCATCAGCATCAACAATTACCGTCACCCGGCTGGCTTCCACTTCTCCCGACGCGTGTTTGTTGTTTGTTGTGTCAATGCAGGAGTCCTGTAAAGAGCTTGCAAGCTCACTGGGTATTTTTTTTGTTTCTGCTGTAATAAAATGTATCGCTACTGTTTGACTTTCAGTTGAACTATCTTGACGTTGTTGACATGCCGTTCTCTCCACATCTCGGGTGTATGAAAAAAAAGTTGCTGATTTTCCGTTCTCTGTCGTTGTTGGCGTGCCGTTCTCTCCGCAGCCCTGTGCAGCGCTTTGTGACCCTCGGGTGAAAGGCGCTCTATAAATGCTATTATTATCTATCTTTCAGCATCTATCTATCTACCAATCAGGAGAGACCCTCAACAGGCTCCGAACTACACTGTACGATATACGCTCTGTGCGAAAATTAACATCACATTACGATGAAATTTCACTTTGCGTGAGCGTGGGTGGCGCGGCGGCCAATCGGCGACGCAATCCCACGCCGCTTGGGTAGCTTCTCAGCCAATAGCTGCCTCGCCCGCGCAGAGAGGTTAAGGGGCGAGCCGGCGTCGTCGGGCCAACGTCCGAGCGACGCGGCAAGTGGCGTTTGCCGAGACTCACCGGGAGATCCCAGAGGTCCCTTCTGTCCGGGAACTGCGTCCAATCCGTCCGCCCCTGGTGACCCTGGGTGACCTGTCGATGGCATACGGAAACGCTTTGCTGTGATATCAATATTAACGGCGTCCACCTGTAACGCGCGCAGTTCAAAAACAAGGACAAAGATCCCCCCCGCGTAACTTTAACAGACTGTCGGGTCAAGTGGTGCCGTTAGTGAGCAGCACCTATGAAGGTCGACACGGCACACGATGGGGGTGGGTGACCAGCACCACGCTCGACCGCCTTTGTATCCCTAGCGGCAATGTTTAAACACCGCACTAGGTACTCAGTTGAGGGTGAGTCGAACTAGGGGAGGCCCACGACCGGTTCAGAAAATCGTCACTGGGTGTTGGTGGCCGTGAGCGGGATCCGAACTCGGGTCATCGCCAGGTTTGTGGCCCGGCGCGCTAACCGCCGAGCCACCGATCTCCACGCTCACCCAATCTCGGCAACAAGCAGAAATGCGAAGCTGGTGATAGCTGGCATGAGTGTGGTGGGCACGTGAGCTATGGGTGTGCAAAGGGTGAGTGTGGTGGTGAAGAGCGTTTATAATGAGGCTCTTGTCAAGGAAACCTTTGAGGCCGGCGTGCCCTGTGGGGCCTGGCGTGCCCTGAAGCCCGGGAAGACCCTCAGGCCCTGCTGCGCCCGGCAAACCCGAGCCACCTGCGTTTCCGGGGAAGCCTGCAAAGACAAAGATCCCCCGTGTAGCCTCAACAGACTGTAGGGTCAAGTGCTGTGAGATAGACCGATCGACTCGAAGGCTTTCATGACCAATGTTATCCCATAGTGAAGCTCTGTTTATGAGTTTAGGTCATGTGAAAAGGTGTGTAATAATAATAATAGCATTTATAGAGCGCCTTTCACCCGAGGGTCACAAAGCGCTGCACAAGACTGCGGAGAGAACGTCATCAGTGTATAACGCTGAGTGGAACTTCCAGCGAAACGTCGGTAACATCTTTGAAGGTAAGTGCTGTGTGTGCTCGCTCGTTTTCTCGAACATATCGACGGGTGCACTACACTTACACACTTTTTTCACATGACCTAAACTCATAAACAGAGCTTCACTATAGACCTATCGACGTTTATTATTGCAGCAGAAAGTACCCGGCGAGCTCGCAAGCTCTTTACAGGATTCGCGCATCGACACGACGAACACGCGACAGGTGAGACGGCGTGAGGGGCGAGCTGTGTGGACCGTACCGGAGGCCCCCGCCCGGCCGGGGTCGCCCCGCGCCCCCTTCGTGCCGAGAACCCCCGGGAGGCCATCGGGTCCCCTCTGCCCCGTGGTGCCGTCCACACCGCGGCCTCCTGCAAGGAGAGCGGCGTCGCACAGCCGCACACGCGCCAAACGTTACGCTCTCCCTAGGTGAACGGGGCTGGAGTCTAGCAATAACATCAACAACATTGAGGGACGAGTGTGGCAGCTGATGCAGGTACCTCACCTGGCTGCCCGGGTGAGCCTGGATCTCCCCTGATCCCCGGGCTTCCAGGAATTCCATTGGAATCTCCCGGATCTCCTGGGGCACGACAGCACCGAGACACGGGAAGAACATGCAAACTTCACACAATAACGAACCCGAGCCGGGCAATCGAACCCGGGACCTTCTTGCCGTGATTGTCACATGTAAATTTTAGCGACTAAAAGTTCCATCCAACTTAAAGGGTCACCTTTGGTCCCTCGGAGTCCGTTATCTCCCGGCAAGCCAGCAGATCCTTGAAGGCCTGAGTCACCCTTATAAACCACACACACACACAGACAAACATCCCCCGTGTTGGTAAACAGCATGTTGGGAGCCGCTGTTGTTTCGTGAGCACCTATCAGCGCTGGCATCCGAGAATTCTATGTCGTCCCTCGAATGTTTGGCGGCAGGGGTGACGCAGTGGTAACATCTGCGCCTTCACGGAATAATAATAATACTAATAACATTTTATAGGGCGCCTTTCACCCGAGGGTCACAAAGCGCTGCACAAGGTCCGCAAATAGAACGGCATGTCAACAACGAGAAAGTCCTGGCCGAGGCGGTTCGATTCCCGTCTCGGGGGGGGCAGGCAGCGGTGACATCCGGGAGGCAGGGTGGAAGCAATGTCGATTTGGGCACGAGGTGAAACGTCTGAGTCAGTCAAGCCGGTCGATTTTTATTTAAGCTGGAAGTGAACCGAAGTGCCCGGCAAAAAGCCACACGGACACATTGAGACCGTGAAAAATCCAGGCAGGAAGGCGGCAAACCGAGCCGGGAATCGAACCTGGCTGCATTATTTCTGCGAGGCGATAGACAGATACGCTGGAGGGATTATATCCTTCGGCTGGCCAGGGAGCGCCTGGGAATCCCCCGCCAGGAAGAGCTGGAATCTGTTGCTGAGCAAAGGGATGTCTGGTCCACTCTCCTTGGACTGCTGCCACCGCGACCCTCACCAGGACAAGCGGTTTAGAAAATGGACGGACGGATGGACAGATACAGCTAGATGTTTATTATTACAGCAGAACGCACCCAGCGAGCTTGCAAGCTCCTTGCAATTGAGACAACAAACGAGGCAGCGCCGCTGGCTGCTCCGTCTCACCGACGCGCGCGCTCGCGTCTCACCTCCTGTCCGGGCATTCCGGGGAAGCCCGCGATGCCTCGCGCGCCGGGAGATCCTTCGTTGCCGGGAAGGCCCGGTGTCCCCGGGACGCCGGGCGTTCCCGTCTCCCCCTTGGCGAAGCTGGGGGCGCCAGGAGTTCCGGGAATTCCAGAAGGTCCCGGGAAGCCGGGCATTCCCTTTTCACCTGCGGGGCGGCAACGGGGCGGGTGTCAGAGGCGTCGTCGCTCTGTCACCGTCGGTTACGTCGCAATCTAAAATGTTTGGTGTAAGTACAGGCAGTCCCCGGGTTACGAACGCCCAACTTACAAACGCCCGTACTCACGTACCGACCTCCGTAAAGCCTATTATTTAAAAAAAAATCGAGTTACGTGACAGTGGTTCGTGCTGATGAACGGGCGGACTACTTTGCGCGACGCTCAAAACACCGCGCGTTTCCACCGGTTTATTATTATTATTACTGTATTATTACATTTAAGATGTTTTAGGTGAAATATGTACTATATAACTAAGACAAACATTTGGACTAATTGACGCTAGCTGTGAACGGAAAGTAACTGTGCCGACTTACATACAAATTCGACTAACAGACAGACTTAAAAACGGGAACTCGTTCGTAACCCGGGGACTCCCAGTAGTGGCTCTGCCGGTGCTGGAGGCTGCGTTGGTTGGGTGGCGTTTAGTCGGATAGAGGGGGATAAATGGGCACAGCACAGGTTGGAGAAGAGATGGACTGGTGTGGTGCAGAAGCGATGTGGAGCTGATTGGACTTGCCGATGACTGGGACCAGGGCTATTCAAGATCGGCCTCTGCGGAGGAGGTTTGTGAAGGACGCTAACTGGGCAGTTGGAGGCAGTCGTGAGCCGAGCACCGGGCAGCTAAAACTCATCAACTTGGCACGGTAGGAAGCACAAGTGGTGCCGCCCGGCCAGTCATCTCGGTCAGTCAGCCCATGGCACCCGGGTCTGTCCCGTGACCTCCTGTCGGCAAGCGTTCTACACTCTGCGTGGCCTCAAGGGCGCACGTGGCTTGTCACAGGCGCCTTGGTGAGGTCACCACGCCACCGTGCCACCCCAACGGGGAGAGCTGGGACAGCGCGGAGATCTGGGGGTCAGTGGGAAGATGTGGGAGGGCGCAGAATCTGGGAGATCTGGGATAACGGGCAGGGCGCGTGTGCGGAGTGGCGAACGCCTGCCGCACCGATTTCCCCGGGGACGCCCGGCGCTCCCAGATCCCCCGGGTCTCCCAGCAGGCCGGGTTTCAGGTCCGAGCTGAGGATCACGGGTGGGGGTCCTGGGGGACCCTGCTCCCCGCGGGAACCTGGAAGCGAAACCAGCAGAGACGGGGGGATGACGGGGATCTCGGGCGGCACGATTCACTCTCCACGCAAGCGTTGGTGAAGTGCGGTGGATTGAAAACACTTGGCCGTAATGTTCACCTTGTTGATACGAATCGTTATCAAACTGGTTAATTTACACAACAAAAACATTCTCCTTCTACTGGGCTGTGACTAATTACCATCTACCAAGGTAGATCGCAGCAGGAGTTCTAGGCTTCAGACCTGGTCACCACCAAGTGAGACCCTAGCAGGAGCGCTAGACTCCGGGCGATGCAGCTCTGGGGTTCGTTGGAACACGCAAACCCCTCCACCGCGATACGGTCACAATCCATACGGAGAGGATGCACGCAAGCGTCATTATCGAACTCGAACGCTTTCATGACCAATCTTATCCATAGTGTGTATAGCTCTGTTTATGAGTTTAAGTCACGTGAGAAGGTATGTAAGTGTTGTGTACCCGTCGATATGTTGGAAAAAACGAGCGAGCACACAGTTCTTACTTCAAAGGCGGACCGACGTTTCGCTGAGGTTACACTCAGCTGAGGTTACACTCAGCATCAACCCTGATGTCGCTGGGTGTAACTTCCGGCGAAACGTCGGTACACCTTTAAAGTAAGAACTGTGTGATCGCTCGTTTATTCCAACATATCGACGGGTACACGACACTTACATACCTTCTCACGTGACCTAAACAGAGCTATACTATCTCATCATTATCATCATCAGCCAAGGTCTAAGCTTTTATTGACAGAGGCCATGACCGAGCCATTCGTTGTAACGGAGACACGGTGCGTGTGTGCAGGGTTCACGGCGCGTACCCTTCTGTCCCTGGCTGCCGGTAGGGCCCCGGAGGCCCTTGTTGCCGAGGGAGCCCAGAGGGCCCCCCCTCCCGGGAAGGCCCTGTGGGCCCCTCGGGCCCGGCATCCCGGGGAATCCAGCCATGCCCGCACTGCCCTTGGCACCTGACGGAGACAGACGGACGGCACGGCGTTACAGACACAACAACAACGACGACGACGACCGTCGCTCGCGGCGGTGAAGTCACCGCAGCGCCTGCGCCACGCTTTGAGGTGAGTTGTCGAAGGTCTCGCTGGAAGGAGGTCACGGGACAGACCCCGGTGCCGTGGGCTGACTAACGTCGTACCTTCATTGTAAATGTCGTGGGTTCGCTCTCTCCAACATACCGCCGTGATGCCGAAGTAGCAAAGAATCGGCACGTTTCTGTTCACGTGACAAATCTTACTAATTCGCTTTGCCCGGTGGAGGCGGGTTTGCGACACTTATTTATTACGTGACGTAACCCACAAAAAGGTAAATAGCGTGGATAACATTGGTTCACGAAAGCCTTCGGTTAGTGGTATGCCCCAACACACTCGGTGGACACCCACATCTGAGCAGAACCCGCGTGGCACCGTCCGGGCTACGGGCTGTGCCCGTCACCCTCGGTGACCCGATGTCTTTTACCTTTGCTGCTGTCCTTCCCGTGCATCCCAGCGATTCCGGGAAGCCCCGACGACCCTGCCGAGCCCTGTTTCCCCGGGGGGCCCGGGGATCCGGGTGACCCCAGCAACCCCCTCGCTCCTGGGGGACCTGGGACCCCGACGACGCCGGGGATGCCTTTCTGTCCGGCGGGGCCTGGCGACGGCAGAGCGATCGACATCAGCAGCAGCCTCATGGCTTTTATCATCATAATAATATAATTTTATAGAGCGCCTTTCACCCGAGGGTCACAAAGCGCTGCACAAGGGCCGCGGAGAGAACGGCATCTCAACAACGACAGAAAAAAAAAATCAACTAATAAAAACCAAAGCAACAAACAAAAATTAAATGATTAAGGCTGCTTCGAATAGACTGAAATGTCGTGAAACTGGCACTCTTAAGAGTGGCAAAAATCTGGCAGCATACCCTAAGATGGCCGTCACTTTCTTTAAATGTGTTATCGACGTTTCGCTGGAAATTATACCCAGCTTCATCATCATCAGCAGCACCAGCAGCATCCTGGCTATTACAATCATCATCGTCATCATCAGCTGCAGCATAATGGCTATTACCATCAGCGACAGCGTGATAGATAGATGTGTATTATTACAGCAGAATGTATTTGGTTCGCTTGCAAGCTCTCTGCGGGATTCCTGCGACACAACAAACACCCGCATTGACTAAAAAATACCGAACATATATAAACGGTACAGGGGGTCACGGGGTCATGGCGCCACGTCTCCGGGTCATACATCGCTCGTCCACCGTCGCGGCCATTTCTCGGTTACCTGGTCTTCCGGATGGACCCGGTGGGCCTGCGGAGCCGGGGATCCCGGGCAGGCCCGGACCTGCCTGGGGACCCGGTTGGCCCGACCGGCCAGGCTGCCCCGGCTGGCCAGAGTCGCCCTTGGGCCCCGTGAGGCCCGCTCGTCCCGGCGTGCCGTCGCTTCCTGCGTACGCGGGCGATGTTTTGTCAGTGACGTTCGCGGCGAAAAATATCGCTCGTGTTTAGTTTTTTTTTCTTCGTCCGTCGTTGGTCCGTCGTCGCGGTGGCCGTTGACGATAGAACAAGGCGACGAAGGCCGTAGCGTCGGCCTTCGTGGCGCGGCGGTAACATCCGTGCCGCGCGGAAATAATTATCTCGCCTGAGGCGGTTCGATTCCCGCCTCGGGCGCATTCCACGTGGAGTTTGAGAGTTATAACAACCCCCCCGCTGTTCTGAGTGGGTTTCCTCCGGATTCTCTGGTTTTCTCCCACAACTAAAAATAAACCACTGTTAAGTATGCTCACGTGCTTCTGCTAGATTCCGAAGTCGTCACAAACTCGACGCTTAGCTTCGGGAAAGGAACGAGCGTTGTCCGAGGATCACGCCGCCCGGCAGAGCCAATCAGTAAGGTTTGTCACGTGAACAAAAGGCGCCAATTATTTATTATAATAATATAATAGTCATAGCATTTTATAATAATAATAATAGCATTTTATAGAGCGCCTTTCACCCGAGGGTCACAAAGCGCTGCACAAGGGCCGCGGAGAGAATGGAATGTCAACGACAAAAAAAACAACGAATAAAAACCAAAGCAACAAAAATGAAACGATTAAGGCTGCTTCGAATACACTGAAAGGTCGTGAAGCAGGCAATCTTAAGAGCGGCAAAAATCTGCCAGCGTCCCCTAAGATGGCCGTCACTTCCTTAACGACTCCAGCACAGCGCTACGTTGTTATTACTGCACAAGCGCGCGTTGCCCCGCCGCCACGTGGAGCCGTCTCGCTCACCCTTTGACCCCTCCACTCCGGGCTGGCCGCTCTCCCCACGCGGCCCCAGCGGCCCCGGCCGGCCCGGCTCTCCGGGTGGGCCCGGCTGGCCCCCGAGGACCTCCCCGCGCTGCCCTCTCCTCCCAGGCAGACCCGCAGTGCCGGTTTTACCGGGCCGACCCTGGGCCCCTTCCAGGCCCGGCAGGCCCGGGGGGCCGCTGTTGCCGAGGGAACCGGCGGAACCTGGAAAAAGACACAACGGCGCGGTCAGCTCTCCGGCACGGAAAACGCGGGCGGCTGTAGGTGGCAGTTGTGCGTGGCGGTTCTGCTCGGACACGCCGTCTCTCTGTCTTCCTGTCTCTGTGTCCCTATATCTCCCCTTGTTGCTCACCCTCCCTCCCTGTCCCCCCTCCGTCCCTGTCCCCCCTCCGTGTTTGCCTTTAAGGAAGTGAAGAGCCATCTTAGGGGGCGCTGGCAGATTTTTGCCGCTCTTATGTTTGCAAGTTTCACGACCTTTCCATGTATTCGAAGCAGCCTTAATCATAACATTTTTTGTTGCTTTGGTTTTTATTAGTGTTTTTTTCTGTCGTTGTGCAGTGCTGCTTTGTGACCCTCGGGTGAAAGGCGCTCAATAAAATGCTATTATTATTATTATATTCGTCGGATGGCCTCGGAACGCCTGGGAATCTCCCAGGAAGAGCTGGAATCTGTTGCTGAGGAAAGGGATGTCGGATCCACTCTCCTTGGACTGCTGCCACCGCGACCCTCACCAGGACAAGC
>JAZEWU010000075.1:16488-28855 GCA_036362915.1 Geotria australis | reverse complement strand
CCCATCTGACCAAAGCATCTTTTGATCGTCCCGTTCTAGTTCTCAGGCGGTTGAGTGTAGGCAGAGAAGATCACAATGATAATCTTTGCATAGTTTTGCAACAAGTTCTTCTTTAGTTGCAGACAGTCCTTCAACATTTAGAGATATGTTAAGGCTACACGAGTGATATTTGTATCTTTGTGGCGAAATGTCGCTAGGGGAGAGAGGGAGATCGCTCGATACAGCTTTACCGAAAGAACAGCTATGAAGAGCAACCATTGGTGTCACCCCTCCTCTCTCCTTCGCGACGTTTCGCCTCCCACGTTGGAGACATCTTCATGCGTTGTGAGACACACTCAGAACTCAGGACTCCTGAGAATGCCTCCGATGCGGGAGGCGAAACGTCGCGAACGAGAGAGGAGGAACACTTAAGGCGGCTGTCCTTGTTATATAAAGCCAGCTTAACTGGCGATTGATTGTATTTTTTTCATCGTAATGAGTCTGGCTAAAAAGTCCTCCTCATAGACCGTTCATTAGCATAACATTTCTGTGAATGGCTTATCTTCCTAATTTCAATTCCCACTGACAGGTGAAGACTAAATCCACCGTGCCTCCTCCTGCCTCTGAAATGAATACTCCTTTCTAAATATAGCGATGCCCTGCTGTGGAGAATGCATGGGGGAGTTTGTTAAATATTGACAGGAAATTACTTTGCAACAATAGCTCAATGGGCCCTTCAACAAATTCACTACCCATCCACACCTACCCACACACGTACCTAGTTAGCAGCTTACCTACACGATCATAAGGTGACAAATTCACATCCTAGCCAGGGAGGGTGGCCTCGGCCTATTATCGTTCCGCGGTCGATAAAACACGTACAACTTTGTGGGGGAAGTCCATCCATCCATTTTCATAAACCGCTTAATCCTATCCCGGCAGACACAGGGCGCAAGGCAGGGGTATACCGAGGATGGGACACCAGTCCATCGCAGGGCACCTGGGGAAATGTAGTCACTACGCCGATTAACCTGGCAGCAAGTCGCTTGGACGGTGGGAGGAAACCGGAGTGCCCGGCGAAAACCCACGCGGCCCTCCCTGGTAAAGCGCGATACCTAGCCCACCCACTCGCGCGACGCCACTCACTCATCCCCGGCCGATTCGTTTGCCTTGTAAATGTTCCGCTCGCGCGATTAAACGAGGAGCAGTGTTTTTTGCGATGACAAAAAGTGTGAAATGATAAGAGTGGCGGAGACTGGGTGGGTGGGAAACGCGCAACATTGGACGGCGCGCCGAGTGAGATTCAAAAAGCTGCTTATCTCATTCATTTTCAGTCGAGTGGTGGGGGGGGGATCAAGGTAGAAGCGTTCACGTCGCGATCCCTGTCAAGTAATACTTGGTATTACCTGCAAATTCGACCAAACACTTCGAAACCGAGGAGCTGAAGGACAACGATGTCCAGAAGCTCAACAGATGCCAGAAGCCCCTCAGTCTGGAGCAAGAAGAGAGGCACATGCCCGCCTTTAAGGCCAGCACGAAGGCATTCTTACCAAGTTTAATTGGCCTGCTGACTTAATTGCCCCCCAGTGCCCTGTGCTGAACTGGTTCCCATCCTGGTGATTGCCCAGCCTTGCGCCCTGTGTCTGCCGAGATAGGCAGACACAGGGCACAGTGTTAGGAGATAGGAGCCAGTGTTTCAAATGGGAGTCGGTGGTAGAGATAGCAGTCACGGAATTTGACATAAGCCAGCGTTAGAGATACGAGCCAGTGTTATATGGCAGGAATACCTCATCAGAGTTTGCAAGCGCACAGAGTATTTTCTGCCGTAATAATACACATCTATCTATCAATCTGTGGGTGTGTGTAGGCCCTAGTGGTGGAATGGTTAACACACTGGCCTATGATCCCAGTGATCTGAGTTCAATTCCTGCCTGTAATTCAAGGAGAGCAGTACCGATTTGGTATCTTCACCTGAACCCTGCGTCTCCTCTTGGATAAATTCAGACAAAAAGCTTTCCTTGTGTTTCCGTAGATCGGCAACGGGAAGATAAACTGCAGCCACACTGACTCCACCATCGTGGGATTGTTGCCTTGATAGGGCCTCATTAGCAACCCCAGCTCTTGCCGTCTTCAATGCTGAACGGGAGATTTTAGCCCTATACGAACGCAGAGGTGTGTGTTGTGTGTATGTGTGTCTTTGACACGTGCGTATCCAAAATATATCTTCAGAGTTTTTCAGGCCCAATTACAATTATTCTCGTGAACTGCCATTGCTTTTGTACTAATTCTAATTAATAATTTTGTTTAACTTGAACAAAAGTTGCCTCACCGATGGTTGCTCTTCAGAGCTGCTCTTTCGGGATTGCCGTGTCACAGAGCGTTCTGCCCTCCTCTCTCCCTCGCGACGTTTCGCCTCCAACGTTGGGAGGTGACACGTAATGAAGGCGTCGGAAGGGTGGAACGCTCGACACGGCTATCCCCAAAAGAGCAACTCCCGAGAGCAATTCTCTTACATCGAGCCGTGAAAACCTACAACCAGTACATTAGGTTTTAGCCAAGTACTCCGGCTTCCTCTCACACGCCGAGAACTTGATTGAGTCTGCCTCGTCTTAGATCAGAAACTGGATATGAGGATCATCTGCTGTAGGCTCCGGCTGGAAGGTGGAAAGAATATGACAGTGACGCGCCGGATTTTTGAATCTATCTGTGCGGAAATGCGATCGCCACCCCCTCCAAATGTGTGGGTTTGTTTCCGGGCATTCTGGTTTCATCGCACATCTTAAACACGATTTAATGGAATTTCATCAAACATCGCGACGCGGTGACCCTTTTGTTAAAAAAAAAAACGCCTCTCCTGCAGCTTTCCCGGATAATTAATCGACGTAATTGAACGACAATTTCTCAAAGAAACATAAGATATTACGTCGTTTGCGAGCGAGGGGAGTGTGGCGCAGTGGTAACATCTGCGCCTCACAGCATTCAGGCCCCGGCTTCGAATCTCGGCTCGGGTGCCTTTCTGTGTGGAGGTTTGTGCGTGGGTTTCCTCCGTGTTCTCCGGTTTCCTACCACAACTTAAACAAAAAAAAACACTCGTTAATTATTTGGCCGATAGCATCATAATATATAGGAAGCAGCGTGTGGCAATATGGCGCCGGCAAAACCGCCTGGCTGCCTCCTCCTCCTCTCTGCGCTTTCCTTGCTACGCCTCCGAGTCGTTGTCTCGTCGAATGAGTACCTTCGACGGTGAATGAATATGTGCGCGTTATAAATAGTAAAATTATTATTATTATTATTTCCGAGTTCACGCGGCGTAACTACACGGAAGAGCCTCGGCTTTCGCGGCTTGCCTCACGGCCACCGCGGTTTATCACAAATACGCACGTTTTTTAGAGTCACCTTCAAGAAGGAGAGCTTATTAGCACGGTACACCGATGGCTTGTCACGGCATTTTGAGTTGATAATTAATCTTCCCCCCCCCCCAAGACAGATTGTGGCAGTAACAGTCAGGCACTGCCGTCCGTTGAGGAGAAAAGAAGGAATTCGGTGGCTTGCGCTCACACCCCGGCGTTGCCTGGATTCCGATTCGGAAGCCGGGGCCTTAATTTACGATACAAATTAAATAGCTGACACAGTGCCGTGCACAAACAGTTGTCAAGTCTAATGAGTCAACGACCGCGAAAACCCGGAGCCGGGCAGGTTGGCAATTCCACATTTCCATAAGAGAGAGAGGAGTCGGTTTCAGTTAATAAGTGGCGCTCGTTTAATTGTCACGGCGGTATGGTGAAGCGGTAATATCCGCGCGTTCCTGCGGTTTGATTCCCGCCTTGGGGCGCCTTTCTGTGTGGAGTGTGTGCGGTTCTTCCCCCGCTGCCCTGTTCCGCGCGGGTTGCCTTTAGGTCCCCTGACTTACTCCCACAACTAAAAAAAACACACTCATTAATTAATTGGCCGATAACATCATCATAAATAGGAAAGCAGTGGTTAGGTGTGTTGGCGCCGGCTGATCGCCTGGCTAACTCCCCCACCCCTCCTCTCTCTGCAGTTTCTTCGCACCTCGTATCCACGTCTCGTCCATGACCAGGCGTGGAATTTGCGCGGCGCGTTACAATAAATCGTGTCATTATTATTATTATTAAGATGAGGTTGACTTGACACCCTCCCCCCACAGCTGGGATTTGAACCGTGAAGCTTCTGATTTGAACCTGTGCACCTTTCCGCATCGTGATCCGCGCGCTTTAACTGGCGGTGCCGCGCGAGTGGCAAACGAACGAAGGACGGCTCGCGAAGTCAACCCCATTGAACTCGGTGGGCAAAATTGACAGCGGGTTTTCACACGCCGCCTTGATGCGGTGCGGGTGGCAAGTAATTCATGGCGAGAAAAGCCTCGCCGATCGTCTCTCAACTCGAACGACGATCCGGCAGAAAGGCGCTATTGCTTGCCACCCACCCCCCCGTGTATCAAACCCGGAGAAATAAAAAAGCCGCCGTGAAATTGCAGCTGCCGCTTACTGCCACTCTTGTGGAAAATTAGAGTCCGATTGCGTTGGGATAAGCTCTCCACCCTTTCCAACCCTCGACTTTGGAAATGTCGATAATAATAGCATTTATAGGACGCCTTTCACCCGAGGGTCACAAAGCGCTACACAAGGCTGTGGAGAGAGCGGCATGTCAATAACATCAAGGCAGATCAACTGAGAGTCAAGCAATTGCGATGAATTATAGGACGTAGGAAAGGCAACAGGAAAATAATAATAATAATTCTACAACAAGCAAGGGGGGAACAGATGTACCCGAGCAGACGCAGATCGGAAGAGAGAGAGAGAGAGAGCCAACATCTCGGCACGGCACCACTGACCCGCACCAACAGTCCAAGCCAGAGGAAGCAATAAATGTTTCCATGAAGGCGCAGGTAGGCAGAGAGCCAACAGCCTGGCACGACAGCATTGAGCCGCATCAGTAGTCCTAGCCGAAGAGCTTGAAGCGTGCAGTGCCAGGCTACGATGATGGGGCTGCATTGCCCTCCAGACCCTGTTGTATTCGCCGCTCACAATAGCAAGCGCGTGTGTTAGGGCGATTTCGTAATGGGACACGCTCCCCCCCCCCTTCGGCATCAGACTTGCAGGCGGTTTCACCCTTTATTATAATAATGCATCTTCTGTACAAATAGCAGGACGCTAAAGAATGGGATGGAATTGCAACCAATCGGCTCGGTGTGGAGTTGGCCTTGGCGGAACTGGCCCAGGACGAGATCACTAGCCACACATTGTTACACCTCTCTGAGTAAATGCTAGGTCTGCACGGTAGGGCTGGCTCATGGTTCCATGTAAAACAAAATATAAAAGTTGTAAATATGTTCCGCTTGACGTTGTGTGTGTGTACGCAAACATTTGGTACAGGTTGGAGCAGATTTAGAGGTAGCTACCGTCTTGTCCCCGTGCACCGCATAGGGACACTGTCATTAATAATTCTAATAGCATTTTATAGAGCGCCTTTCACCCGAGGGTCACAAAGCGCCGCACAAAGGCCGCGGAGAGAACGGCATGTCAACGACAGACAAAAAAGACAATAAAAACCAAAGCAACAACATTTAAATTATTAAGGCTGCTTAGAATACACTGAAAGGTCGTGAAACTGGCACTTTTAATAGCGGCAAAAATCTGCCAGCGTCCCCTAAAATGGCCGTCACTTCCTTTAAGGCACACACGGAGGGAGACAGGGAGGGAGGGTGAGCAACAGGGGGAGACATAGGGACACAGAGACAGGAAGACGGAGACAGACTCATGAGGGGGAAACAACGCCAATCTAAACTTAACAATTAACATTGAAGCACAAGAACATATACGTAGACACACGCAACAGTAAAGAAGAAACGCAGCTATTTATAACAACAACATAACATATGACAGTTTCCCATTTCTTTACACAGTTCTTTCTTTTGAGCTGCAGAGGTTGGGTAGTAGAGCACAGACAAGGCAGTGTTCCATAGCATGGTCTGCTTCTCCACAGTCACAGGTGGTTGGGCCGGTCTTGTAGCCCCATCTGTCCAAAGCAGCATCTTTTAATCGTCCCGTTCTAGTTCTCAACCACTGTTGACTTGATAAAACAGTGATATGCATTTTAGCCGCCCTGGAGAGATGATGGAGTGAGTTAACCCCCCCCCAACGGGTATTCCAACTTTCTCCACCTTCCGATTGCCAGCCCCTTTGCCCTGACGTGAAGCCACCTGGCTGGATGATAAGCAAAACACAATTATTATTTTAAACAAATACTTTAACTCAAGCGCCTGTTTTGCATGATATTTCGGTGCCAAAATTGTCTGCCCTTCTCACTTGTTTGGAAGCGCTCGTCGTTTGTCATTTGAATAATATTTTTTTTTAAACAATAAAACGTTATAAAGGGTTCTCAGAGCGAAAAGCATATCTCTGTTTTGCACATTTTGCCCTGTCCTGAATGACAATGGGCAGATACAATAGCACCACTCCATATCTCCTCCGTTGATGATAGCCTGCCAAGGGGGTCTGGTTTCATTAGTTCAAAGGGACTGTTGCCTCCACTGTTCTCTCATTGCCTCTTAGTCCTGGCTCATCTGAGGCACGGCGGTAAGTGGACGAGCAATACAAGGGCGCGCTCGCACGGTAGAGATGAAACATGTAAAGGCGTAGTCCCGCAATTGCCTGTTGACGGAGCTGCTGCCAGAACTGCTCCCTACGTTTTACGAATGCAACGAAAACGTACGAATGCGTTACTGATGTACAGAGTAAGCGGTTTTTGGAAAATGGATGGATGTCTGGTCGACTCTCCTTGGACTGCTACCACCGCGACCCTCACCACGACAATCGGCTTAGAAAATGGAGGATGGATGGATGGATTCCTGATGTAGGTTTTCACGGCTCGCTTCATGGCGGTTGCTCTTTAGAGTTGTTCTTTCTGGGTAGCCGTGTCACTGAGCGCTCTACCTCTCTCCCTAGCGACGTTTCGCCTCCCACGTTGGAACGCCTGATGATGCTTCCAACGTGGGAGGCGACACGTCTCGAGGGAGAAACGTCGACATGGCTATCTCGAAAGAACAGCTCTGAAGAGCAGCTATAATATGCATTACGTCACCTGTTTTGTAGCCTTTAAAAACAAATCGAATTGTCACATGAACAAGTAAAACATTGTCAGACACGACATGATAACGGCAGTTTAAAACAAAACTTTAATTATAATTGCAAAGTTTGGTTGTAAAAATGTTTTTCTTTCATGTAACCGCTGAGTTGAGAGAATAATAATTGCTGCTGAAAATACGCGTACTTGTCACAATCAAACTCTGTGGTACTGTCAAGTGTGCAGTGTTTCATAACAAAAATACGCCAATTGTTGACGGCGGCTTACATCACGGCTGCCTTCCCCCCAACTTCTGCGCTTTCCTCACGCCTCTGAGTCGTTCTCTCTTTGAAGCGAATGCCTTCGATACCGAACGAATTCCGCCCTCGTCCTAAATGTTAATAGTGTTTTTATTCGTGCAGGGATGCTTTGTGAATATATATATCTGCTGTAAGTTTTCCTTGTTTGATCTTGAGCTCATTGTCTTCTGTAAAAAAAAAACCTCTTTTTTTCCCGATCTCTCGCGACAAACAGGAAGCCGTCTCTGAAGGCCTCGTATATTATTCTGATTTCTATGCCTCTTATCGGCAGAGAGATGCCTACGAAAGCCTGTCAATTGTGGGGGTGGTGGAGGAAATATTTTATCTGGGAATTTCCCCGGCGCAAATTAATACGACAATGGGCGTCCATTCATTGTGGAATGCGGTGCAATGCTCGCGGGTGATCTTTCTAACAAGCGAAATCGTGACATTTTAATATAACGCCGTAATTAAACGAACAAAACAATGGCACATTTATATATATATAAAAAATAAATAAAACTCCCTCCGTCGATATAGTGGTACGGTCGTTTGGATAGCGGAGGAATCAGACGCCGAGTGCCCGTATAAATCACTTTCTTTGTCATTCCTCTCACACATCCTCTGTAATTGTCTGTGTCTAAAGCAGCACAGATCGGGCCAGTTATGAGCGCTCCCTGTTTGGGTTTCCCGCGTCTTCGCGTTGTATCATCCCTTCTCACAAGGCTGCCGTTTACTCCAATCTACTTCTTTTCGATTCTTCGAAGCGCGATGTTATATGACAGTTTCCCTATTTCTTTACACAGTTCTTTGCATTTTTATTGAACTCTGCAAGGTCTTTTGAGCTGCAGAGGTCGGGTTGTAGAGCTCAGACAAGGCAGTGCTCCACATTCACAGGTGGTTGGGCCGGTCTTGTAGCCCCATCTGACCAAAGCAGCTTTTGATCGTCCCGTTCTAGTTCTCAGGCAGTTGAGTGTCTTCCACTGAATCCATGGTGCTTCTGAGCCAGGAGGGAGGTCTTCGGCAGGGGGGATTCCCATGCAAGTTGAAGGAGGGTCACTCAAGCTTTTCCGTCCAGAGCTGGAGTCTGGTTTCTTCTCGAGATGTTGTTAGCGACCGAGTTGTATTCGCTTGGTGCTCCGTTATGTTTTAAGATAATCCTCCGAGCAGAACACCCGCTAAACGCTTCCAAAGTGGGAGGCAAAACATCGCGAGGGAGATCGCTCCACACGGCTATCCCGAAAGAGCAGCTCCGAAGAGCAACCCGTCACATTTCACGCTGCGTTTGTGCCAGGGCGCGTTTCAATCCCACGCGCTCGGCGATTGCATTATTCGACGTGAGAGGGCACCGGAAGTAATGTGCCCACACGTACTCTTTGGAAATAAATCACGCCGCATTTCGCAGAGGCTGTAATCTCATTAATTTCTGAGACACGCGTCCTATGTAGTGACCCCAGCAATTTGCACAGATTGAATCTCATAATAATGTTAATTGGAATTGCAATCGAAGGTTAACACGTGTGATTCCTGTTTACGGCCGCACGCCCCTTCCTCGTCCGTGTCCTGCAAATAAGCGACGGTGTTTGAATTTGCTCGTAATAACTCGATCTGAATAGGTCATGGGAAAAAACAACCGCGTATATACACACCAGGAAACGCGAAAAAGGAGTTTACAAAACGTCGCCGTTCGAAAACACGCTAATACAAATGCTGGTTTTACGACACGTTATTGGCTTATTTGTTTACGCGCATCCGAAAATTAAACGCGCGTTAAATGATCTGCGCCGCTAATTATTCGCAGAAATTCTGCGAGGGAGCAAAAATGTCAGGACAAAAAAAACGCCTGCGTGTAGCCCGATCTCCCATGCCGAGCGCGATTACGTTCGGGGACGAGCAACAAAAAAACCGTTTTCAATTCTGGGAACAATAACAACAAAAATAGTTTGAGAGCCAAAGCCACGAAAAAAAAAGTTTAAAAGTAACGAAACCGGAATAACGATGACGGTACGTTTGCGATACGCCCTTGAAGTAGATGTCTTAAATGACAAACTGCAAAATATAAAGAGCCCTCTTGAGGCTCCGTTGGGTGTCCTCGCTGTGCGACTATTGTGTGTTTATCCCGCGGAATGCCGCATCCCAATTAGTCGGTGATTGCATCCATCACGCCAGTTTGGAAATAGCCCATCCGCTCCCTTATGTTCACCAAACAAATTGGCGTGGAGAACGAGAGAGGGGAAATCAGTGGTGGAGTGGAAGGGGAGAAGGTGACACGAAGACGGATAATTAAAACACAAAATAAAAAATCGAGACCCGGCTCGGAGCAAAGACGAGAAACAGCAGTTATACAGTATGCGAGGCACAGTTATACCCAGGATGGGACGCCAGTCCATTGCAGGGGGCAATTTAGTCAGCAGGCCAATTAACCTCGGGAGATAGATGTTCGTGAGACCACATCACGCCCCCGTCCTGTGAGGCTAAACGTCGCGGATTTTTAGTATGGATCTCGAATGTATAACTGTATTTGTTTGTTTGATCAATTATGTGCAACGATGTGAGTAAATATTTGTATTGTTTTGGTCAAATTAGTTTTTCTAATTTATTTTTTTGTAAATTCGCGTGTTTGGTGTGTCAATGCAGGACGTCCCTTAAAGAGCTCGCAAACTCGCCGGTTATTTTTCCTGCCGTAATAATCAACACGCATCATCTATCTACCACCCAAAACAAATGCAAATGCGTTTGGTTTTTTTTTTCCCTCGGACCTGCGCGTTTAGTTCTTTGCGAAGCTCTTGGCTGCTTTCGGTGGCGGCCACGACTCACTCATTAATGAGTGCAATTAGAGCCTCGCTGCGCCAGTTTAATTGTGGCCGCGAGTCAGCACGGAGGGCGACAACCGAGGGCTACACACTCGGGCTGAATTTCAATTACCTCCTTCTAATTCTCTCCCCACTCCCCCACCCCGGCTCGTGCTCGTGAGAGCCGCGGAGATGATGTGTGGAGTTTAAACGACGCGACGTGTGAAGCTTCGATTTGTTATCGCGCGGCGACCTCGTGGAGATCCATCCATCCATCAATTTTCATCCATCCATCCATTTTCAGAAACCGCTTAATCCGACTTGAGCTTAAACGGAGGACCATACCACGAAGTTCCACGTTTGGTTATTGTTTAAAATCTCGACGAGGTCGCGGCCGGCACGGTGGCTTAGTGGGTAGCGCTGCCGCTTCACAGCAAGGAGGTCCCGGGTTCGAATCTCGGCTCGGGGGCCTTTCTGTGTGGAGTTTGCATGTTCTCCACGTGTCCGCGTGGGTTTTCGCCGGGCACTTCGGTTTCCTCGCACCGTCCAAAGACATGCTGCCAGGTTAATTGGCCTACTCAGTAAATTGCCCCAGGTGCCCTGCCATGGACGGGCGTCCCATCCTGAGTATAGCCCTGTCTTGCGCCCTGTGTCTGCCGGGATGGGCTCCGGCTCACCGCGACCCTGTATAGGATTAAGCGGTTTCTGAAAATGGATGGCATCCACAAAGGTGGCTCAGGACATTATCTTGACCTCTCGGCTTATTTACCCGTCTCATCCAAGGGTCTCGGCTGCGCTGGGGCTATGAAAACGAGGTGAATGGATTAAACAGTGTGCCCATTAGCTCGGGCTTCGACCGAAAAGCGCCTCTTTCACCAGGGGGGCAATCCTTTAGATTTCATTTCATTTGTTGAAAACGCTCCCCCCTTTTAACATCAATGCCATCAGATGTTCTCAAATGTTATTTTTTCACATGAAAAGTCCTTTGTTTGCCTATGGGCTCGAATAACACTTGTGACCTAATAGGTTCCGTTCGCGTCTACACACACACACACCCTGTCTCTACCTTTGTTCATTTTTTACTTTTTTGATTGTCCTCTAGACATTTACTCCCCTGAGCCCCTTAATGAATAATTTACATTCTTAACCCCTCTGCTCGGGTCATTAAGCTGTGACTTCCCTCCCAACCCGACCATAAATTACTCAGAAGCTATTATGCTTACTTTCAAACGGTTTTGACCCGAGACCTCTAAAGCGGCGTATTAATCTTCGCAGCTGTATCAATGTCAGTTAATCCAATGCCCATTGGCCCCGCCGCTGATGGACGCGAATTAATATATTTCTGCGATTATTAATCCACTTTTTTATTTCCTGCTCCTCCGCTCTCTCGGTTCTGTCAGTGTGCCTCTGTAGTTTGTTGGACATCGAACAAAGATTACTTCGCTAGCGGCTCGCGACGGGTTGTCTTACGCTTCACAAGACAAAGATCCCCGTATAGCCTTAACAGACTGTAGGGTCAAGTGCCGTTAGCGAGGACCTATTAAAGTAGACACGGCACACGAGGGGGTGGGTGACCAGCACCACGCTCGGCCGCCTTTGTCTCCCTAGTGGCGATGTTTATACACCGCACTAAGGCCTCATTTGAGGCTGAGTCGACCTAGAGGAGGAGGTCCAGGACCGGTTCAGAAAATCGTCACCGGTCTTGGCCGTGAGCGGGATTCGAACTCGGTTCGTCGGATTCGTAGCCCAGTGCGCTAACCGCTGGGCAACCGCTCCCCACAAACACACACACACACCTGGCAATGTCGGTGTTAATTGCCTTCAGAAGAGCTCATTAAACAGCGTGTAAACAGTATTGTGGGCAGATGCTGCACGCTCATCGCGGTGCACTTTTCAAAACGCGGAGGTCACCGGTCCGAGCGTTTCTTGCGGAGCTGGCTGTCGCAATGTAATGCGAATTCGATTCGATTCTTCGAAGCGTGATGGTTACGTGACAGTTTCCCATTGCAACAAGTTCAATTCAATTCAACTCTATTTGTCAACTCTACCAATATGCTGCACAGGACATACAGAGGATCGAAACACCGTTTCTCTCAGCTACCCCGGCGTTGTTTACTGTCGTGCTGCAAATGACTCGCGGAAACCGACTTGATGAAAACGTAGACAAAAACACGAACATGAAACCGTGAAGACACCGCACTGTTTGGTCCG
>JAZEWU010000075.1:3743-16341 GCA_036362915.1 Geotria australis | reverse complement strand
AGGCCGCGGGTGTGGTTCTACCGTTACCAGTGAGAAGCGTGAGTGGCTTTCACGCTGTCCCAGTGTCCGCGTGGGTTTTTGCCGGGCACTCCGGTTTCCACCCCACAGTCACGAAAACATGCTGTTGCTGTAGAGGCTAATTGGCCTGCTGACTAAATAGCCCACGGAGCCCTGTGATAAACTGGCGTCCCATCCTGGGTGCAGCCCTGCCTTGCGCCCTGTGTCTGCCGGGATAGGCTCCGGTTCGCCGCGACCCTGTACAGGATTAAGCCGGCGTGGACATCCATCCATCCATTGTCAGAAACCGCTTGATCCTGTACAGAGTTGCGGTGAGCCGGAGCCTAACGCGGCAGACACAGGGCGCAAGGCAGTGCTATACCCAGGATGGGACGCCAGTCCATCACAGGGCACCGGGAGCAATTTAGTCAGGGGGCCAATTAAGCCGGCGTGGAAAGAGTAGGTGAAAACAACCGTTCTATAGAGTAATGTAGAATATACGAGGATTTAACCCTTTCCGGCAATGAGAAAAAGTGTTACGATCTTTTAGACACTAAATGGACACCTTTTTTGCAAAGGTTCCATTAACACTTTTTCATTGACACTTTGGGGATCAAGGCAGAAGCGTTCACGTCGCGTTCCCTGTCAATTAATACTCGGTATTACCTACAAATTTTACCAAACACTTCGAAGCCGAGGAGCTGAAGCTCAACAGATGCCAGAAGCCCCTCAGTCTGGAGCAAGAAGAGAGGCCAATGCCTTGTTGCAATGGGAAACTGTCATATAACCATCACACTTCGCAGAATCGAATCGAATTCGAATAAACACTTTTTCTCATTGCCGGAAAGGGTTAAATCCTCGTATATTCTACATTATTTGTACAACGGCAACAAAAAAGGTCCAATAGTCCGTTCAATAGAGGTTGCTCTCTTATTCTTCTTTGCGATTCTTCGAAGCACGATGGTCAGCTTCCGGACATCGTTGTCTTTCAGCTCCTCGGCTTCGAAGTGTTTGGTAGAATTCGCAGGCAACACCAAGCATTACGTGACAGGGATCGCGACGTGAACGCTTCTACCTTGACCCCGGGAAGCGTGTTGTAGCGGAGGCGCCTTCAGCCGGCAGTGCGGCCAGCAAATACATTGCAGTGCCTGCCCCTTTAACCTTGTTTACTCGCGCGCAGAAGCAACCCGAGCGTGCTTGCTCGCTGCCGGCCATGTGTGGCTTGTGTTCAAACAGCGAGCGTCTCGTTGTGGGGTGGGGGAGTCTGTCACAGAGGCCTGGGTCGGAGTGAGAGCAAAACACTGAACGTTAAAAACTGAGCATTTGCCGTAGTGTGAGTACACGCGTGGAAAATAATAAGCCCCCGCAAGCATTTGATCTGTGAGGCGCATCACTATTGCTCCGTGGGGCCGGCTTCGGGTTTGCTGCCATTGCTGCTGTGTGGATTTTTGTTTTCCCTTACTCCACCCCCCCGTGGCTGTTGCCGAGCCTGCTGGAGTGTAATGAGATGGAAGTGCCACGAGAAATGGTTGGCATTCGGTGGTGCTGCTGCTTGGTCGTGGTTGTTGTTTTTTAAGGCCTCGAGCAATGAACTGGGAGTGCGGCGTGGGCCAGAAATACCTGGCACATCTCAAACTCGCGTCAGTAGAAATCATCATCATCGTCGTCGTCGTCGTCATTGTCAGACGACCGCTTAATCTTGTAGAGGGTTGCGGTGAGACGGAGCCTATCTCGGCAAACACAGGGCGCAAGGCAGGGGGTATACCCAGGATGGGACCAACCTGATTGGCCCGTGGGCTAACACACGGTCGGCAACATATAGCTGACACATTTCTATTGACAGGGCGGCACGGTGAGTAGCGCTGCCGCCTCACAGCAAGAAAACCCCGCGTTCGAATCCCGGCTAGGGTGCCTTTCTGTGTGGAGTTTGCATGTTCTCCCCGTGTCCGCGTGGGTTTTCGCCGAGCACTCCGGTTTCCTCCCACGTTCCAAAGACATGCTGCTGCATAGGTTTATTGGCCCTGCTGACTAAAATTGCCCTCGGTGCCCTGTGATGGACTGGCGTTCCATCCTGGGTATATCCCTGCCTTGCGCGTTCTGTGTCTGCCGGGATAGGCTCCCGCTCACCGCGGCCTTGTGCGGGATCAAGCGGTTTTTGAAAATAATGATGTTGATAATGTTTGATCGCATCACGCGTGGCCGCTTTGTGTCCGTATCAACAAAGTAAACATATATAATGAAAATAATAATAGAATTATGAGCAAAGCTCCACAGCGCGTAATGATAATAATAGCATTTTATCGAGCGCCTTTCACCCGAGGGTCACAAAGCGCTGCACAAGGGCCGCGAAGAGAACGGCATGTCAACAACGAAAGAAAAAACAACCTATACAAACCAAAGCAACAACAAAATAATGATTAAGGCTGCTTCGAATACACTGTAAGGTCGTGAAACTGGCAGTCTTAAGAGCGGCAAAAATATTCCAGCGTCCCCCCTAAGTTGGCCATCACTTCCTTAAAGACAAACACGGAGGGAGACAGGGAAGGGAGGGTGAGCGATAGGGACACAGATACAAGAAGACAGAGAGACAGGGAAACAACGCCAATCCAAATCAAACAATCAACAGTGAAGCGCAAGAACACACAAATAGACACACGTAACAGCAAAGAAAAAGATGGCGCCTTGGTCAAGGAGCCATTCATTTGTTTTGATAACAGCCACCGTAGGGACCACCAACCCCGCGCCTTATCGGCCAGACTAACAGCGTTTGCGTGATCGTGTTTTTTTGTGGCATCTGCGCCTCTCACAGAAATAAAGTCCCGCCCGGGGCGGTTTTAAATCCCACCTCGGGCACATTTCTGCGTGGAGTTTTGCGTTTCTACCGTGTTCTCCGGTTTCGTCCCATAACTCAAAAAAAAAAACACGAACTAATTAATTGGCCGATAGCATCATAATATATAGGGTGGCAGTGTCTGGCAGGTTGGCGCCGGCTAACCGCGTGGCTCACTACCCCACCCCCACCCCGCTCTACGGTATCTACATGACCAGGAGTGGAATTTGCGCAGCGCGTTACGCATTGTGTTATTTTTTTGTTATTGGTTCGTTATTGTGGAGGTTTTTTGTTCCTACCAGAGCTAAGGCTTGACGTGCGTTCAGCCAGAACCGTTGTTTAGAAAGCACCCTGGCACAGCTAGCGTGAGTCAGGATCGGCCAAAATCTAATTTATGGTTGCTCTTCGGAGCTGTTCTTTCTGGATAGTTGTGTCACTGAGCGATCTACCTCTGTCCCCTCGGGCTCATTTCACCTCCCATGTTGGAAGCATCATCAGGCGTGGGAGGCAAAACGTCGCGATGCAGAGAGAGGGAAATCGCTCAGTGACACGGCTATCCCGAAAGAACAGCTCCTGAAGAGAAACCAGTGTGAATCGAGCCGTGAAAACCTACATCAGTACAAACGCGCATTTGTGCAGATGGGTCAGTGGGTGCTGTGTACTCGCTCTTTTCTCCACCATATCGACGGGTGTCTGTCTCTCTGTCTTCCTGTCTCTGTGTCCCGATGTCTCCCCCTGTTGCTCGCCCTCCCTCCCTGTCTCCATCCGTGTTTGTCTTTAAGGAAGTGACGACCATCTTAGGGGACGCTGGCAGATTTTTGCCGCTCTTAAGATTGCCAGTTTCACGACCTTTCAGTATATTCGAAGCAGCCTTAATCATTTATTTTTTGTTGCTTTGGCTTTTATTGGTTGTTTTTTTGTCGTTGTTGACATGCCGTCCTCTCGGCGGCCCTTGTGCAGCGCTTTGTGACCCTCGGGTGAAAGGCGCTATATAAATTGATATTTTTATTATTATAGATTCAGTCGGTAGGTCTGACCTTGAGCGTACCGTTGTCTGGTGTGTTTTTTTCGGCGGTGGATAGTGGGGCAGAAAATGCACGTTGTTGTTCCACGGAGAGAGAGATAAGGCTTTTCGTAAACCTGACCTGATCAGCCGTCAATCAGAACCGTACACAGGTGAGAGAACATGGAGTTATCCCCTAGGGGGGGTAAACAACAAAAAAACCTAGCACTCCTTTTATTCCCCTACGGCTGTCCACCTCGACCAAATTTAAAACAACACAGTTGACCACAGCCGCGAGAGAGAGACGGGGGACAGGGGGAAAACAGCTCAACGCTACGATCCCAGTCCCAAGACAGTGCGGCATGGCTTTCAGCATCCTGGAGAGAGAGAGAGGATCACAGGCCCCCACACGAAAGAAAAAATAATAATTGGATGAGGAATTGGTGTGAAAATACCTCGCGGACAGCATTCGGAATAAGCGAGTTGTGTGTGTGTGTGTCGCACCTGGTGTGCACCTGTGTGGGTGTTTCGTGGAAACATTATTAGAGAGGATCACATAGTTCTCCGCGATAATGTTGACAACCTGGACTCCCGGCAATGTAGTAATAATAATAGCATTTTATATAGAGCGCCTTTCACCCGAGGGTCACAAAGCGCTGCACAAGGGCCGTGGAGAGAACGGCATGTCAACAACGACAGCAAAAAAAAAAACAACTAATAAAAACCAAAGCAACAAATGTATCACGGCAGTGGCGCTTTGTCATTTACACCGGCCTGGGCTGATTCTGCGCGGCCTGATTTGGCCTAGACTGGAAAGTTAATAAGTCCAATTTGACGGTTGCTCTTCAGAGCTGTTATTTCGGGATAGCCGTGTCACTGAGCGATCGCCCGCCCTCCCTCACTTTCTCTCTGCCTCCCGACGTTTCGCCTCACACGTTGGAAGCATCATCAGGCGTTACCATCATGCTGTGATGCGTCAAACTTAGTCCCTTTGCCATCGTACCACCCACGAGTCCTTTGGCTTATTTTATTCAAGGCAATCATGTAAAGCTGTTGAACACCAACAACAACCGCCATTCGCCACTAAGTGGCGGTGACGTCACCACGGCGCTTGTGCCAGGCCATATGCACCTCGCGGCCACGCCAAGTGTCGAAGGCTCGCCGACAGGAGGTCACGGAACAGACCCAGGTGTCGTGGGCTGCTTGACCGAGATGACTGGCAGATGCACCACCCGTGCTCCCTACTGTGCAAATTGTCTGTCTTTTAGCCGCCCGGCGCTCGGCTCGCTGTTGTGAGCGTCGCTCTGGCGGCCAAGGGGGCTCTGGATGGGTGTGAGGGGCTGGAAACCCCTCCGCCTACAATTAAATTATCACAGAGCCATCCATCCATCCGTTGTGCAGCGCTTTGTGACCCTCGGGTGAAAGGCGCATTATAAAACGCTATTATTATTTTCAGAAACAAAGTTGTTTTTTGTTCTGAAGCGTAGCGCGGGATTGTGACCGCGTGGGCGCGTTTTTTTTTTTTAATGAACACCGTTGGCAAGGTCTCACCGCTCCTGTCTTTACGAGGAGGAGAATTTGTAATTAATTGTAACTGTGCGTTGTGCGGTCGCAGTGCGTTATGCGTTCGCAACGGAAGTGTGAGAAATTTCCGAAACTCCAACGCCGAACTTAAAATAACGTGAAATGTAATTGTAATAGATACACACACCCTCGCAATGTGATGGTAACGTGAAGACTACGTTCGATGGGCCACCTTAGATCCCCATTAGAATGTAAGCTTCTGCCTGGCTGAAATTGCAAGAATTCGTGGTTGCTCTTCAGAGCTGTTCTTTCGGGATAAGGTGAAACGTCGCGAGGGAGAGACGGAGATCGCTCAGTCCATGGATCCAGCTTTGAAAACCATCCATCCATTGTCAGAAACCACTTAATCCTGTACAGGGTCGCGGTGAGCCGGAGCCTATCCCGACAGACACAGGGCGCACGGCAGGGCTATACCCAGGATAGGAGGCCAGTCCATGGATCCAGCGTTGTATTGCAGGAATCCTGCATTCAGAGCTTGCAAGCTTAAAGGGGATTTTTTGCTGTAATAATGAACATCCATCTTTCTACATATGAAATCTAATTGAAAACAATACGTATTTATCCCCCAGCAGAATATTCTAATTGTAACAGCCTTCACCAGCTTAAAAAGTTAAACATTTTGCAAACGTTGTACAGTGAGAGTCAAGACCTTGAAAATCTGGTTTCTTGGTAGGAAAATGGAATTTAATAATGACAATGTTTTACAATTATGTAAAACAAAAAAATATGAATGCCATTCAATTACTGTATATATATATTTTTTACATCGCGTGAACTCCTCTGCCCGAGTATAAATTAACTGTCAGAACGTGTCACCGCGTGTACGAGTTGCGTTTTGTCACACAAAAGCAATGCTGACAAATAACTGCGCGCGCTAATTGAAATACGAGGTCAATTCGAAAAGTTCAGCAAATTGGCATCGCTATTATCCAACGGCGAACCGGGCGGTAGCAATCGGAATCAGCCTCGTGTCTAGATTCACCTCGAGGCGTCCATACACCGCCCCGCTACTCTGCCAGTCAGCCAAGCGGGGTCGTCACACGGTCAGGGTTAGTCAGGTCACACAGGGAGGGTTAGTCACTCAAGCAAAGACAAAGACAAAGATCCCACGTATAGCCTTGACAGACTGTAGGGGCAAGTGCCGTTAGCGAGCACCTATTAAGGTCGACACGGTAGACGAGGTGGTGGGTGACCAGCACCACGCCCGGTCGCCTTTGTCTCCTAGTGGCAATGTTTACACAACGCACTAGGTACTCATTTGAGGCCGAGTAGACCTAGGGGAGGTCCAGGATCGGTTCAGAAAATCGTCACTGGCGTTGGCCGTGAGCGGGATTCGAACTCGGGTCGCCAGATTTGTAGCCCAGCATATCGCTAACCACTGAACCGCCGCTCCCCACAGTCACTCGAGCAGGGCCAGTCACACAGGCAGGGTCAGTTAGGTAAGTCCGAGGCGGAATGTCCCGGTTTTTGTGCTCCCGAGTTGGCAACCCAAGCACCCACGGCCAGTGTGAACATCACTTTCCATTGTTGTAAACCGTGACTGGGAATGAAACTGAGGTTAGCCGTCGGGGGAGCGTCACGGACACAGTTCGCTAATCACCGCACACCCGCCCGTTGCTCTGCGATCTACCGTGGCTTTAATTTTCGTGTGCGTGAGTGGGCCACATCACGTAACAACCTCCTCCGAAGCGCCACGTCCCCAGAGTGACACTCGCGCGCAACGCAAACAAGCGTCAGCGCCTCGATACCAGCAGCCGCGTGCTAATCACCTTATTTTTAACCGATGCGAGTTTATACCACGAGCCGCAACTGCTGCCGAATAAAAAAAAAAAAGATAGATAGATAATGTAGAATATACGAGGTTTAACCCTTTCCGGCAATGAGAAACAGTGTTAAGATTTATAAACACTAAGTGGACGGGGATCAAGGTAGAAGCGTTCACGTCGCGATACCTGTCAAGTAACACTTGGTATTTTCCTGCAAATTCTACCAAACACTTCGAAGCCGAGCTGAGGGACAGCGATGTCCAGAAGCTCAACAGATGCCAGAAGCCCCTCAGTCTGGAGCAAGAAGAGAGGCCAATGCCCGCCTTTGGGGCCAGCACTAACTATTACATCTCTAAATGTTAAAGGGCTGTCTGCAACTAAAGAAGAACTTGTTGCAATGGGAAACTGTCATATAACCATCACGCTTCGAGGAATCGCATCGAATTCGACTAAGTGGACACCTTTTTGCAAAGGTTCCAATTTGCAAGCAGCCACACATGCTTGTGGCAAAAAACATGCAAATGATTGCTATGATAATGCATTGTCCTTCAAACTTATTGGCCAAACACAAGACAGCTTTTTCAGTAGCCCAGTTTGTGTTAGCCAATTGCTGCCAAAAGGCAGACGTTCTCAGGACAATGCAAAATACCACTGCATCAGTAGCTCGGGTCAAGCTGTTTAAACTAGTCCAATAGATAGATAGATAGATGTTCCTATTACGGCAGAAAAAATACCCAGTGAGTTTTGCCGCTCTTAAGATTGCCAGTTTATGAAAATGTTGCGTCGCGGGAGTCCCGTCAAGAGCTTACAAGCTCACTGGGTATTTTTTTCTGCTGTAAAAATAAATATATAAATTTAACACGAATGCTTTTCATGACCAGTGTTATCCACAGTCTAGCTCTTTTATGAGTTTAGGTCACGTGAAAAGTATCAGGGATAATGCTGGTTGCAAGTACCAGTGATACGTCGGACTTTCTTTGTAAGTATTGTGCGCTCACTCGCTCGCTCTCCAACCAACCGACGGATTCACGACACTTGCGTACTTTTCACGTGACCCTAAACTCATAAAAAGAGCTAGACTATGAATAAACATCTATCTATCTCTCTGTCCTCCCCGTGTCCGCGTGGGTTTTCGTCGGGCACTCCGGTTTCCTCCCACCGTCCAAAGACATGCTGCCAGGTTAATTGGCCTACCGACTAAATTTCCCCAGGCACCCTCGGTGTTCCCCTGCCTTGCGCCCTGTGTCTGCCGGGATAGGCTCCGGTTCACCGCGACCCTGTACAGGGATTAAGCGGTTTCTGAAAATGGATGGATGGTCGTCTCTCTCTATCTCGGAGCAACGGACTAGATAGACCCCGGGGCCGCAAATCACCCATCTCCCAGCGCTTTGTGACCCTCGGGTGAAAGGCGCTATATAAATTGAATTATTATTATTATTATCTCACGGATGGTTTTTTTTTCATTCTTTCCGAAGTCACACCTTCGGCTTAGCCCTCGGTAATGGTTTTTAACACGTTGGCCGGGGGGAGGGGTGCGGCGGGGCTTATGTGGGGGGGGGAACAAAAAAACAAAAATGGCGTGATATCACCTGGCTTAATTGGCGCAAGCCCCCTTCCAGCTCCGCCGTTAATTGCGAGGCCGAGTGGCCGGGCTAACTCAGCTGAGATGCCTCATTACGTCGGCCGAGTGTGACACGGTGACACGATGACAGGCTCCCGTCCCTGCGTCCACCGCGCTCCCCAATCCCCCACCGCCACCTTTCTCTTCCCGTCCCTGTTGTCACAGGTGGGATGTGCCACCGCTAGGTTGATTCAGCCTTAACA
This sequence comes from Geotria australis, assembly GCA_036362915.1. Classification (NCBI taxonomy): domain Eukaryota; kingdom Metazoa; phylum Chordata; class Hyperoartia; order Petromyzontiformes; family Geotriidae; genus Geotria; species Geotria australis. The sequence continues at coordinate 7,337 of JAZEWU010000075.1, read as the reverse complement.
TATTTAACGGTGGTGGAACACTTTGACTGTATTTTTTTTTTATCCTAGTATTTTTTAAACCTTTGTTGTTGTGTTCCAGTCCATGTATATGCCGACACCGGGGTCTGGGAGAAACGAAATTTCGATCCTCTATATGTCCTGTATATATGGCAGAATTAGCGTTCCACCGCTTAGTGCGGAGGATTTGCGGTTCGAGTCTTGGCAGGCTACCCTGGTTATTACTGCGCGTGTCTTAACCGTGTGAATTCAGACTGTGTGCTTCTATGGGGGGGTACCATAGAAATCCTCTGAACTCCATCCAGCAATTGTACAGAAAACGCTTAATCCCGTAAAGGGTCTCGCCGAGCCGGAGACCTATCCCGGCAGACAAAGGGCGCAAGGCAGGAGCAAACCCAGGGATGGGACGCCAGTCAATCGCAGGGCACCGGGGGACATTTTAAACGCCTCTGCTTGCGCGTGTGTTTTAATCGGCGTCGCTGCGAGAAGCCACCGACAAACAAGGGCACGCGCTGAAAATGACATCGGGCAAAAACTAATTACAGCTGGCTTTAGAAAATTAACTGCGGGATGTCATTCATGCCGCGTGGCCGCCGGTGTGAATGGTTAACGCAGCGTGGATTTGAAGCTCGTCTCTGACGGGCGTGCAACCAGGCGCGTCGCAGCCGCAAGTGTTGCGACACCCGCACTTTCACAGAAACAGGATCCATCCCCCCCATAGTGGGGGTTTTGGAGCAGAATGTTTCGGCCGGATGCCCTTCCTGACGCCAACTTCATTTAGTCGGATTGTCTTCGGATCGTGATTTGTATGGAAACTCCCACCCCCATCTCAGACCTGTGAACCAAAGGAGACCCTAGCAGGAGTGCTAGACTCCAGACCTGCTCACCAAGGGAGACCCTGGCAAGAGCCCTAGACTCCAGACCAGTTGGCCAAGCGTAGAACATATTCATGTGATGCCATAATAAAGGCAGAAGAGCACTTAAGAGGACTGGTTCCCGGTCGTGAAAAAAATGGTATTTAAAGCCCTTGTGCAGCGCTTTGTGACAAACTGGTGAAAGGCGCTATATAAAACGCTATTATTATAATTAAAATAAGACATAAAGCTTTGGTGTTGTGCAGAATCATAGTGTGCTTATGAAGAGTTCGAACCCCGGTACGTTCAGCGCGGACATACGCCCAAATTTACTTTCGTGCACGCAAAACACTCGCTCCATTATATCCCGACCACTGTAGGTCATTAGAGAGGTGTGGCTTTCGCCGGCATTCAGTCCATTATGCTCTCAAGCTCGCCGTGCTCGGTCACACGGTGACATTGACATTTCGTATTTAAATAATGAACGGCGACATGAAACTGAATTCATTTGCGTGGCGCGGAGAGGATAGGTTACAATTATGGAGTCATCCCCATTGTCCCGCCTTTGTTATTCACGTGAATGGAGCCGCCGCTAAATAAGTGAAGACATTCCGTTAAATAATTTATGCCGCGAATAAATGCTCCCAGCGCCCTGTCGTGTGCGGCGCTATTAGTTAAACATAGTTTACTCGGAATTGTACAGGTTTGGTAACATCCATCCATCCGTTTTCAGAAACCGCTTCATCCTGTACAGGTTTGCGGTGAGCCGGAGCCTATCCCGGCAGACACATGGCGCAAGGCAGGGCTATACCCAGAATGGGACGCCAGTCCATCATAGGACACCGGGGGCCGATTTAGTCTTCAGGCCAATTAACCGATGCAGCAGGATGTCTTTGGACTCTGGGAGGAAACCGGAGTGCCCGGCGAAAACCCACGTGGACACGGGGATAACATACAAACTCCACACAGAAAGGCACCCGAGCCGGATTTAAACCCGGGTACTTCGTGCTGTGAGGCGGCAGCGCTACTCACCGCGCCACCGTGCCGTCCATGTTTTGGTTACAGAGAACGGTAATCTGCGACAATTAAAACCTTGGCTGAAACCGTTCATTGCTCAAAATTCAGGGCCAGGAATAATCCTGGACCGCATCCACTGCAACGTATACCTTCTCCCCAGTGTCCCAGTGTGTTTGCTTTGTCTCAGTTTGTTGTTTTCTCCAACCAAATCTGGCTGGCTTCTGCTGCAGTGATTGCGCGGCTTGCGCTTGTAAGCTTGCCATTCCGAATCCCAGTCGCAGGTCAACTTAGCCCCCCACTGCCTTTGTCCATCCAGGAGTATACATTGGCACAAGTCGTGTGTGGTGGGTGGCACGACGGTACGCTGGTTATTATTAAAGCAGTGGAAAATACCCGGTGAGCTTGCAAGCTCTTTACGGGATGAGTGAGTGGGTAGGAGGGTGGTAGGGTGGGTGAGTGAGTAGCTCAGTGGTCAGCGCGCTGGGTTACAAACCTGGCGACCAGAGTTCGAATCCCCCTCACGGCCAACACCAGTGACGATTTTCTGAACCGGTCCTGGGCCTCCCTAGGTCGACTCAGCCTCAAATGAGTACCTGGTGCGGTGTGTAAACATTGCCACTAGAGAGACAAAGGCGGCCGGGCGTGGTGCTGGTCACCCACCCCCTCGTGTGCCGTGTCGACCTTCATAGGTGCTCGCTAACGGCACTTGCCCCAACAGTCTGTTAAGGCTACACGGGGGCTCTTTGTCTTTGCATTTTTGGTTGGGTGCATGGGTGGGTGCATGGGTGGGTTTACGAACGAGTGGGTGGGTGAGTGGGTCGGTTGATGAGTGAGTGGGTGGGTGAGTGAGTGGGTTGGTGATTGAGTGAGCGGGTTGGTGATTAAGCGAGTGGGTCGGTGAGTGGGTGGGTTGGTAAATGACCTGAAAGTAACAAATCTAACTTCCGTTCACCCGTTGCTAAGAGACAATCCACCAATCCATCCGTTGTCAGAAACCGCTTAATCCTGTACCAGGGTCGCGGTGCTTAGGATACGATCAAATCTTCTCAAAAAGTAGTTCCGTCACGCGCGATGGAACACTCCGATCCGAGAACGCCGCTGAACGCTGACGGCCCCATGACGCTCTTGACACGAGTGACTTTTAATTGACGCGACGCCTCGGTTGACACGCGCGCTTCCACCATCCAGCGTGTCGTTCCTCCAGGCCGCCGTTTCCGCAATTAAACACCCGTCGAGATCCGTGTAAATAAGATGTTCTTTATATAGACGAGTCGAGACCGCAGTGGTTTATTATCCGCTTTGCGAGAGAGCGCGCCGTATTTTTGGAACTCGTGGCACAACAAGGCGCGGCACCCAGCCCGCTTCGTGCGCTTGCAGCGCATAAAGGGCATCGCGATTAGCAATTGCTTGTTGGGTTGGGGCCGTGTGATCGAGGAAGGTCAGTCGACACGGCTATCCGGAAATAACAGCTCTGAAGGGCAACCGTCACGAATCGGGGCCGTGAAAACCTACAGCAGTATCACCATCCATCCATCCATTTTCAAAAACCGCGTAATCCTCTACAGGGTCGCGGTGAGCCGGAGCCTATCCCGGCGGACACAGGGCGCAAGGCAGTGGAACACCGAGGATTGAAAGTCAATTCCCGAAACAACATCCTACGAAAACTGGTCAACTCCAAATGGGGAGCCACAGCACACACATTAAGATCTACTGCTCTGGCCTTGTG
>JAZEWU010000073.1:24526-36474 GCA_036362915.1 Geotria australis | reverse complement strand
GGGAGACCTTGCCTTCACTGTTCGGGCCCCTAGGCTCTGGAACAGTCTCCTTGACAAGATAAACGCTGCCAAGTCTGTGTCTTCTTTAAAAACCATGATGAAAACTCACTTTTATACTTTAGCCTTAAGTTAAGTTATTTTTTACATATTACGATTGTATTTTGTGTCATTGCTTTATTCTGTTTCTACCATGTTGATTTGTGCCAACTGTAAAGCACCTTGAGCTGTTTGCATGATAGGTGCTATATAAATAAAGTATTATTATTATACCCAAGATGGGACGTCATCCATCACAGGACACTGGGGGTAATTTGATCTGCAGGCCAAAATCCAAAGGTAATATTGTCCGATACCATCATAATATAGAAACGGACGTAGCACCTTGGCACGTCTGGGTGAAAGGCGCTACTGTAGAGACTGGTCTTTACAGCGGTCACAGGGGTCACAGTGCGCCTAAGCCGGATCTGAGCTTCCGCTAGATGGAGAGAGTATATTTGTATCTCTATGTAGATCTGTGGGTCTCTACGAATATCTATGTATCTCCTTGTATATATATGGGTCTTTGTGCATATTTCTGAGTCTCTTTGTGGATCTACGAGTCCCTATGTATCTCTATGGGTCTCCATGTATCTGTCTGAGTCTCTGTATTTCTATGGGTCTCTATGTATCTCTATAGGTCTCTATGTATGTCAATTGGTCTCTATGTGATTCTACGGGTCACTTTGCATCTCGACATTACACACAAACCCGCACTTGTCCACACACAGCTCACTTGTGGTTTAAAAAATATAACGTTTACATTGAAACGTGAATCAAGAGGAAGCCTTAATTTCCCACCGAGCCACATTAAGAACCGCCCGGGCGATCAGACAATATCCATCGTCAGAAACCGCTTCATCCTGTACAGGGTCGTGGTGAGCCGCAGCCTAGCTCGGCAGACACAGGGCGCAATGCAGGGCTATACCCAGGATAGGATGCCAGTCCATCACAGGGCACCGTGGGAAATTTAGTCCGCAGGCCAATTAACCTATGCAGCAGCATGTATTTGGACTGTGGGAGGAAACCGGAGTGCCTGGCGAAAACCCACGCCGACACGGGGAGAACAAGGAAACGCCACACAGAAAGGTACACAAGCCGGGATTCGAACCTTCTTGCTGTAAGGCGGCAGCGCTATTCACGGTACAACCGTGCCGTCCGAGCAGACAATACATCCATCCATCCATTTTCAGAAAACACTTAATATTGGGGGGCGGCACGGTGGCGTAGTGGGTAGCGCTTCCGCCTCACAGCAAGAAGGTCCCGGGTTCGAATCTCGGCTCGGGGTGCCTTTCTGTGTGGAGTTTGCATGTTCTCCCCGTGTCTGCGTGGGTTTTCGCCGGGCACTCCGGTTTCCTCCCACCGTCCAAAGACATGCTGCCAGGTTAATTGGCGTACTGACTAAAATTTCCCCAGGCGCCCTGCGATGGACTGGCGTCCCATCCTCGGTGTTCCCCTGCCTTGCGCCCTGTGTCTGCCGGGAAAGGCTCCGGCTCATCGCGACCCTGTATAGGATTAAGCGGTTTCTGAAAATGAATGAATGAATGAACTTAATATTGGTCAGGGTCGCGGTGAGCCGGAGCCTATTCCGGCAGACACAGGACGCAAGGCAGGGGCACACCAAGGATGGGACGCCAGTCCATCGCAGGGCACCTGGGGAAATTAACTAGTACGCCAATTAACCACGCAGCATGTCTTTGGACGGTGGGAGGAAACCGGAGTGCCCGGTGAAAACCCACGCGAACACGGGGAGAGCATGTAAACGCCACACAAATAGGTACACGAGCCGGGATTCGAACCTTCTTGCTGTGAGGCGGCAGCGCTGCTCACCGTGCCACCGTGCCGTCCGAGCAGACAATAATAGTGATACAATGCATAACGCGCCACTGCGCAAACTCGACGCCTCGTCATGGGCGATACATGGATACGGAGGCGTAGCGAGGACACCGCAGAGAGGGAGGCAGTCAGCCAGGCGGTTAGCCGGCGCCAACCCGCCACAAGACAATGCGTCCTATATATTATCATGTTATTGGCCAATTCATTAGTCTTTTTTTTGGTGTGGGAGGAAACCGGAGAACCCGGAGGAGACCCAGGGGGAGAGGACACACACAAACTCCACGGAGAAAGGCGCCCGACGCGGGAATTGAATTTCCTCGGGGCAGGATCTTCTTTCTGTGTGGAGGCACGGATGTTACCACTGCATAGACACCCTGGTATGGGTAGTGATAGGGGCCAGTGTCAGTGATAAGATCCAGCATTAGAGACAAGCGCCAATATTAGAGACAGGAGCCAGCGTCAGAGGCGGTTAATCAAACCGCCTCGGACATGACCTTCCTTCTGTGGAGGCGTGCATGTTACCGCTGTATAGACATCCTGGGTCAGTTGCGCCGCCATGGGTCTCTCGACCCCGTGTCTGTGGCGGGGATGACGCACACGGCCTTTGTTCGGTCTCTGTTTGATCGCTGTCAGCGTGGAGGGGAGCGACTAGAAGAACATCCCGTTTGGACAGATGGTGCGGCGTACCCCGGCAACTGGATACTGCTGTGTCAACGTTTGGGCGGCGGGGTGCTGGTATCTCACAGCAAGGAGGTTGGTTCCATTCCGGACACGGGCGCCTTTCTACACGGTAGTCCAGATGTCTTGTGACCCCCCCCCCACTCCACCATGGTATTGTATTGTTTGTTTACGGTGTTTGATATTTGGTGAGCCCGTACGCTCCTCACCACAACATAAATAGATGTGTTTTATCCATTCATCCATCCATTGTCAGAAACTGCTTAATCCTGTTCAGGGCTGCAATGAGCCGGAGCCTATCCCGGCAGACACAGGGCGCAAGGCAGGGCTATACCCATGATGGGACGCCAGTCGATCACAGGGCACCTGGGGAAATTAACCAGTACGCCAATTAATCACGCAGCAAGTCTTTGGACGGTGGGAGGAAACCGGAGTGCCCGGTGAAAACCCACGAGAACACGGGGAGAGCATGCAAACTCCGCACAAAAAGGTACACGAGCCGGGATTCGGACCTACTTGCTGTGAGACGGCAGCACTACTCACCGTGCAACCGTGCCGTCCGAGCAAGCAATAATAGTGATACAATGCATAACGCGCCACTGCGCAAACTCGACGCCTAGTCATGGCCATACATGGATACGGAGGCGTAGCGAGGACACCGCAGAGAGGGAGGCAGTCAGCCAGGCGGTTAGCCGGCGCCAACCCGCCACAAGACATTGCGTCCTATATATTCTCATGTTATCGGCCAATTCATTAGAGTCTTTTTTTTGGTGTGGGAGGAAACCGGAGAACCCGGAGGAAACCCAGGGGGAGAGGACACACACAAACTCCACGGAGAAAGGCGCCCGACACGGGAATTGAACTGCGTGGGGCAGGATCTTCTTTCTGTGTGGAGGCACGGATGTTAGCACTGCATAGGCACCCTGGTATGGGTAGTGATAGGGGCCAGTGTCAGTGATAAGATCCAGCATTAGTGACAAGAGCCAATATGAGAGACAGGAGCCAGCGTCAGAGGCGGTTAATCAAACCGCCTCGGACAGGACCTTCTCTCTGTGGAGGTGCGCATGTTACCGCTGCATAGACACCCTGGGCCAGTCGCGCCGCCATGTGTCTCTCGACCCCGTGTGTGTGGCGGGGATGACGCACACAGCCTTTGTTCGGTCTCTGTTTGATCGATGTCAGCGTGGAGGGGAGCGCCTGGAAGAAAACCTCGTTTGGACAGATGGTGCGGCGTACCCCGGCAACTGGATACTGCTGTGTCAACGTTTGGGCGGCGGGGTGCTGGTATCTCACAGCAAGGAGCTTGGTTCCATTCCGGACCCGGGCGCCTTTATACACGGTAGTCCATATGTCTTGTGACCACCCCCCCACCATTGTATAGTTTTGTTTCCGGTTTATGATATTTCGTGAGACCGTACGCTCCTCACCACAACATAAATAGATGTGTTTTATCCATTCATCCGTCCATTGTCAGAAACTGCTTAATCCTGTTCAGGGTCGCGGTGAGCCGGATCCTATCCCGGCAGACCCAGGGCGCAAGGCAGGGCTATACCCATGATGGGACGCCAGTCCATCACAGGGCACCGGGGGCAATTTAGTCAGCAGGCCAATTAACCTGTGTAGCAGCATGTTTTTGGACTGTGGGAGGAAACAGCAGAAAATTCCCGGTGAGTTTGCAAGCTCTCGAAGCTGGATTCCTGCGATACAACAAACGTGCGAATTAAACACTAACAATATTTATTCAGTCATCAGAAATTAGTGCGATGAATGTAACACATTTACAGAATTTATTTGTGCGAAGATAAATCTTAAGCTATAATCATAAGATAAACTGGGCGGCACGGTGGCGTATTGGGTAGCGCTTCCGCCTCACAGCAAGAAGGTCCCGGGTTCGAATCTCGGCTCGGGGTGCCTTTCTGTGTGGAGTTTGCATGTTCTCCCCGTGTCCGCGTGGGTTTTCGCCGGGCACTCCGGTTTCCTCCCACCGTCCAAAGACATGCTGCCAGGTTAATTGGCGTACTGACTAAAGTTTCCCCAGGCGCCCTGCGATGGACTGGCGTCCCATCCTTGGTGGTTCCCCTGCCTTGCGCCCTGTGTCTGCCGGGATAGGCTCCGGCTCACCGCGACCCTGTATAGGATTAAGCGGTTTCTGAAAATGGATGGATGGATAAGATAAACTGCAATTCACCGTATTGCAGAAGTAAAAAAACGTCATATAATTCCAATAAAGTACTGTAGTGCAAACGTGTAACAGTCGAAGATGTTCATTCGACCAGAGAAGTGCTCAGAGGCGCGAGGAAAGTGCAGAGCCGGAGGAGGCAGCCAGACGGTTTGCCGGCGCCATATTGCCACACATTGCTTCCTATATGTTATGATCTTATCGGCCAAATAACTAACGTGTATTTTTTTAAGTTGTGGGAGGAAACCTGAGAACCCGGAGGAAACCCACGCAGAACAGGGGGAGAACACACAAACTCCACGCAGAAAAGCGCCCAAGGTGAGAATCGAACCGCCTCGGGCAAAGCCATTCTTTCTGTGAGTCCTTGAAACCACCTGTGTAGTGCGTAATAGTACATGGGCAGAAATTTTGATTTCTAATCATTAACAAAGAGCTTGCAAGCTCACTGGATATATTTATGGTGCTATCTGTAATGCCAGCGAAACGTCGGTGCCATCTCTTGAGGTAAGTGATCCATGTGCTCATTCGTTTGCTCTGATATATCGACGGGTGCACTTCACTTACACACCTCCTTCACATGACCTAAACTCACAAACAGAGCCTCACTATGAATAACATTGGTCATGAAAGCCTTCGAGTTAATTTTACTTTAGTGGGTCAATTAAATGGGGGTCACAAGACATGTGGACCACCCTGTAGAAGAGATTTGCTCTTGCTAATAATAATTACAATTTATAACGCGTGGCACATATTCATTTAATGTCGAACGTATTCATTCGAAGAGAGAACATTTCAGAGGCGTAGCGAGGAAACTGCAGAGAGCGTGTCCTGGGTCGGCCTCTAGGTCTGTGCCTGGTAGACTTCCCGGGAGAGCCTCCCAGGGGGGAGGTAGACTTCCCGGGAGACTTCCCGGGAGAGCCTCCCAGGGGGCATCCTTACCAGATGCCTCAACCACCTCAACTGGCTCCTCTCAATCTGAAGGAGCAGCGACTCTACTTTGAGGTTCTCCCGGATTTCTGTGGTCCTCACCTTGTCACGGAGAGTGAGCCCAGCAACCTTGCGGAGATACCTCGTTTCTGCCGCTCGTAACCGCGATCTCGTTCTTTTGGTCATTACCCAGAGCTCATGACCAAAGGTGACCTTAAATGCGATTCCCACGAATTAAAAAAAAAATCACACCGCGACCCTGTACAGGATTAAGCGGTTTCTGACAATGGATGGATGGATGAAAATGGATGGATGGATGGAAAAAAAATAAGCTTGTGCCGTAGGCCCTGAGGGGACAGGCGTCTGCGACGTCCTCTGGCCAAACCCCATTTTGTGGAGCCAGGAGATTGAATACTCAACCTCGGAGTTCCTCCAGAAACAACAAAAAGCCACTGCGTGTGGCCACGTGGAATATCCAATCGCTCGTTGCAGAGGAGCGGCTGCAACTCCTCTGTCGGCAGCTAGACTGGTACCGCCTGGCCTCTGTGGAATACAGGAGGTCCGGTGGACTCGTTCTGGTTCAGGTTATTAGGAGGGGTGGACAGTCCTCCACTTGGGGCAGGAAACTGCCACAGCAGGGAGTGGCTCTTCTTCTCAATACAAGAATGAAGGGGGCGTGGGAGCGTGGCGGTGAGGTGTGGGAACCTGTGAGTCCCAGGCTACTGTGGGCTCGCCTCCCCATAAAACAGGAGGCGAGGAATGGTGGTGGTGTTGGCTTACGCCCCCACCGAAGACGAACATCAGTGGAGGGATGCAGGCAAGGCCGATGAGTCAGATGTCTTTGACATCCTGTCCCAGGTGCTGGCTAAAGTGTCCCATTGGGATAGAGTCATCCTGCGAGGTGACTTTAATGCCGGAGTAGGCTAGGACGCAGACACCTGGGATGGAGTGATTGGTAGGCATGGGCCAGATTAACTCAATAACAACAGTAGGAGGTTGCTAGACTTCTGTGCAGCCCATGAGCTTGTAATCACCAACACACTGTTCCGTCATCGTCGCATTCACACATCGTGGATACATGCAGGGTCCAAACAAGAACATCTGCAGGGCTACATAGTGTCGGAAGTGGACCCTTGTCCTCAACACCAGAACCTACCGTGGAGCTGATCTGCACTCTCACCATCGGCTAGTCATCCATCCTGTACGTCCTATTTAATTGTAAATGTCGTGGATTCGCTCTCCAACACGCCGGTGTGCTGAAGTAGTAAATAATTGGCACGTTTTCTTCACGTGAAAAACCTTACTAATTGGCTGTGTCGGGTGGAGGCGGGTTTACAACATTCATTATTTTTGTAACCTAACCCACAAAATGGATATATCATGGATAACCTTGGTCACGAAAGCATTCATGTTAAAGAGCCACAACGTGTATTTCTCTACATTTATTTTCAAGATCACCGCCCACATAGCACACAACACATGTTAGGGTTGAAAACAGTCGTTAAATCAATAGTCCGACTCTGTGCCGAGTGGTGAACGCTGTGCTACACGTGGCTTGTAATCTAGCGCTGTGTGTAGGTAGGAGTGGGGGTTGGTGGATCACTGCTCAGATGGGCGTCCAGGGGCCGTAGTCTGGCTTGCCACGAGTGCAGCAACATGTAGACTTCAACTGTTCCATCGGTGTGGGATAGAGCGTTTACACCTTACAAGCACAGAATGCTGCAAGTGATTTAATGACTATAAAAGTTACAATGTATAGCCGGGCGGCACACTGGAGTAGCGGTGAGTAGCACTGCCGCCTCAAAGTAAGAAGGACCAGGGTTCGCATCACGGCTCGGGTGCCTTTCTGTTTGGATCTTGCATGTTCTCCCCGTGTCCGCGTGGGTTTTCGTCGGACACTCCGGTTTCCTCCCACAGGCTAAAGGCACACTGCTGAATAGCTTAATTGGTCTGCTGACTAAAATTGTCCCCGGTGCCCTGTGATGGACTGGCGTCCCATCCTGGGAATAGCGCTGCTTTGCGCCCTCTGTCTGCCGGGATAGACTCTGGCTTACCGCAACCCTGTACAGGATTAGGCGGTTTCTGACAATGAATGAACAGTGTAGTAACCCCGTGCCGCCGCGCACATTCCTTCAATGTCGGAGAGAGAGAACGACTCGGAGGGGCAGCGAGGAAACAACAGGGAGGTGGGGAGGGGGAAGTCACCCACGCAGTTAAGCGGCGCTAACTTTTGCAGACACTGTGTCCTGTATATTATAATTATGTCGGACAATTAATGAGTCTTGTTTAGTTGTGGGAGGAAACCCATGCAGAACAGTCAGTGTTAGACACAGGAGTCAGTGTTAGAGACAGGAGTCAATGTTAGAGGCGAGAACCGCATCACCTCGGGCAGGACCTCTCTATGAGGAGGCACGGATGGTACCACTGCATAAACACCCTTCCCGAGACAGTTTTAATTAACAATGATAAAACATAACTAGTTAGGAAATAATCGGTAGTTAATGATCATTAATAAACAATACCTAATAAATAATACGTTATTATGGCGCCCTTCATATGGAACAAGCCCAGAGCGCCATACATTAAAACTACACTCACACGAGTCCAATCAAAATGCGGGCAGTCCCCGGGTTACGACCGGGCTCCGTTCCTACGTTCCGTTTGTGTGTCAGTTTGCTCCCATGTCAGAACACAGTACAGTGTTTAATGTTATACTGTACTGTATACGAAGCAGTAATGCACTCGATGATTTCAGGATTTTTACATTATTTGTACTGCTGTAGATATGTGTAGTTTATAAAACCTAAAGTGGGAACACAATGTTAAAATTATCATGACAAATGGCAAACTGGGGTGGTGGACCCCATCTTTAGGAAAGGGGACCAGAGAGTGTGTTCCAACTACAGAGGGATCACACTCCTTAGCATCCCAGGTAAAGCCTATGCCAGGGTCCTGGAGAGGAGACTTCGACCATTAGTCGAACCACAGAATCAGGAGGAACAATGTGGTTTCCGTCCTGGCCGTGGAACCATGGACCAGCTTTTTGCCTTCTCACAGATAATTGAGGGGTCAGGGGCGTTTGCTAATCCAGTCTAAATTTGTTATGTAGATCTGGAGAAAGCCTATGACCGTGTGCCCCGAGATTTACTGTGGAAGGTGCTGTGGGAGTATGGGGTGCCTGTGTCTCTTTTGAGAGCAACCCGGTCTCTCTAATCCAAGAGCGAGAGCTGTGTCTGTATACTTGGAGTGAAGTGGAAACCGTTCAATGTCGCCGTTGGTCTCCGCCAAGGCTGTATCTTGTCTCCGCTCCTGTTTGTGATTTTCATGGACAGGATCTCAAGGTGCAGCCGGGATATGGAGAGTGTCCAGTTTGGGGGCATGGAGGTGGCATCGCTGCTGTTTGCAGATTATGTTGTTCTCGTTTCATCCGATTGTGCCCTCCAACGGGCACTTGAGCGTTTCGCGGTTGAGTGTTAAACAGCTGGGATGAGTGTCAGCACCTCCAAATCTGTGGCCATGGACCCTCACGGAAGAGAGTGGGTTTCCCTCTTCAGATGAGGGGAGAGCAGTTGCCCTTCGTGGAGGAGTTATAAAAATTTGGGTTCATGTTCACGAGTGATGGTAAGCGGGAAAGTGAGGTTGGCCAGCTGATAGCAGCAGCATCTGCAGTGATGCGGGAACTGTACCGGTCTGTGGTAGTGAAACAGGAGCTTTATCCTAGGACAAAGCTCTGGGATTACAGGTCAATCTACGTCCCTATCCTCACCTATGGTCATGAACTTTGGGTAATGACCGAAAGAATGAGATCGCGGATACAAGTGGCAGAAATTAGGTTTCTCCGCAGGGTTGCTGGTCTCACTCTCTGTGACAAAGTGAGGAGCACAGAAATCTGGTACAACCTCAGAGTAGAGTCGCTGCTCCTTCGGATTGAGAGGAGCCATTTCAGGTGGTTCGGGCATCTATGTAATTGTGGTGTTTGTTCTTGTTGTCTGCCAGGCTTATTGTTGCTTGTTTTTGTCTGTTTTATCACGGCCTACTCCTGGCCCAGTTTATGTAAGGCCTACCTTGCCTAGACTCACCTCGTGGTGTGGCCCAGGTGTCGCGTGTAAAAGTTGTGTTTTTGTTGTTGTTATAACTAGCTGCGTTTTTTCTTTGTCGTTGCGTGTGTCTATGTGTATGTTCTTGTGTTTCAATGTTAATTGTTTAATTTAGATTGGCGTTGTTTCCCCCTCACGTCTGTCTCTGTCTTCCTGTCTCTGTGTCCCTGTCTCCTCCTGTTGCTCACCCCCCTCCCTGTCTCCCTCCGTGTTTGTCTTTAAGGAAGTGACGGCCATCTTAGGGGACGCTGGCAGATTTTTGCCGCTCTTAAGGTTGCTAGTTTCACGACCTTTAAGTGTATTCGAAGCAGCCTTAATCATTTAAATAATTGTTGTTGTTTTGGTTTGTATTAGTTGTTTTCTTCTATCGTTGACATGCCGTTCTCTCCGCGGCCGTTGTGCAGCGGTTTGTGACCCTTGGGTGAAAGGCGCTCTATAAAATGCTATTATTATTACTGATGCGGCTCAATGTGGTCGTGGCAGGATGTTGGCTCTCTTCCTACCTGCGCCTTCACGGGAAAATGTATTCCTTCCTCTGACCTGGACTGTTGGTGCGGCTCAGTGGTGCCGTGCCGAGATGTTAGCTCTCTCTCTCTCTTTTCGGGAACATCTGTTCCCTCCTTGCTTGTTGTAGAATTATTATTATTTATTTCTGCTGTCTTTATGTCCTATGTCCTATAATTTATCGCTATTGCTTGACTCTCAGTTGATCTGTCTTTATGTTGTTGACATGCCGTTCTCTCCACAGCCCTGTGCAGCGCTTTGTGACCCTCGGGTAAAAGGCGCTCTAGAAATGCTATTATTATTATTTGGTAAAGATGCCCCCTGAAAGGCTTCCCTGGGAAGTCTACCAGGCATGGCCCACTGGGCGGAGACCTAGAGGCCGACCCAGGACACGCTGGAGGGATTATATAATTCGGCTGGCCTGGGAACGCCTGGGAATCCCCCAGGAAGAGCTGGAATCTGTTGTTGAGGAAAGGGATGTCTGGTCCACTCTCTTTGGACTGCTGCAACCGCGACCCTCACCAGGACAAGCAGTTTAGAAAATGGATGGATGGAAATGTTATCCGTAATATACTATTTATGTGTCGTAAATCCGCCTCAACCCGACACAGCCAATTTGTAAGGTTGTGGGTTCGCTCTCCAACATACCGGGGTGCTGAAGTAGTTAAGAATTGGCACGTTTTGTTCACGTGACAAACCTTACTAATTGGCTGTGCCGGGTGGAGGCGGGATTACGACACTTATTTTTTACGTGACCTAACGTATGAAAAGGGATTTTCTATGAATACACACAAGGTTTCAAGCTATATTCAAAACTGCTGCTAGCAGTCACAAATTGTACCTTGGGTAGGAATATCAATGTGATTATATAGGTTGTAAGCTCGATGTATGACAATTGCTATCTATAGCTGTTCTTTCGGGATAGCCGTGTCATTGAGTGATCCTTAATAATAATATTAATGCAATTTAGAACGCGCAGCACACATTCCATGCCTGGTTAGGGACAAGGCTCAGAATGGGTGTGTCTGATGGAATCAGTGCTGTTTGGGTCGAAGCTGTAAGGGGTCAAGGTACTGGTGGTTTGTCGAAGGTGGTAGCCTTCACAGGTGCTACTCGCTAACGGCACTCGACCATTGAGTCTTTTAGGCTACACGGGAGATCTTGTCTTTGTGGGGAGCGATAGCTCAGTGGTTAGCACGCTGGGCTATAAACCTGGCGACCTGAGTTCGAATCCCGCTCACGGCCCAGACCAGTGACGATTTTCTGAGCCGGCCTGGGCCTCCTCTAGCTCGACTCAGCCTCAAATGAGTACCCAGTGTGATGTATAAACATCGCCACTCGGAAGACAAAGGCGGCCGGGCGTGATGCTGGTCACCCACTTCCTTGTGTGCTGTGTCGACCATCATAGGTGCTCGCTAACGGCACTTGACCCTACAGTCTGTTAAGGCTATACGAGGGATCTGTGTCTATATGTGTGTGTATGTGTATATGTATATGCCCAGCCATCCAGTCCTCCACTCAGGACAGAAAACTGCCAGACAACAGGGAGTGGCTCTTCTTTTGAATAAGAGAATGAAGGCGGCCTGGGACCGTGGCGGTGAGGTGTGGGAACCTGTGAATCCCAGGCTACTGTGGGCTCGCCTCCTCATTCATCGGAGGCGAGGAATGGAGGTGGTCGTGGCTTGCACCCC
>JAZEWU010000072.1:14232-32040 GCA_036362915.1 Geotria australis | reverse complement strand
GAAGCGCGATGGCTACACGACAGCTTCCCATTGCATGGTAGAGTTGACAAATAAAGTTGAATTGAATGTTGTCACGGAGGCTGGCACCCGACTATGACCAGGCAGCCGACCAGCTCTGCCCGTGTTTCACGGGGGGCGCTGTCGCCGGCCACCCACCAGTGACCCAGAACGCGAAACCGCGGTAGCCGGGGTTGCGGAGCAAGTAGCCGCCGCGGGAGAGAAAGTGACAGAGGCTGGCGATCCGCGCGGCTCAGATAACCCCCGGAAGGAAGTTGGTTGTGATTTCCCTGGCCTCACCGATGAGCAGCTGCAGCAACGCCAGCACCTCGACCCAGAGCTTGCTGCGCTGGCGGCCGCCTTCGGCCGCGGCGCCCCTAGTATGACCAGGAGTTGGCCGAGGCTATAATGGGTGCTTGGAGCTGCGCAACGGCGTAGTTCGGGAAAGAACGGCAACCGGACAGCAGGGGTCGCTGTGCGCGCCGTCCGCCGAACAAGCCCTGCTGTTATGGGCAGTGCACGACCACCCGGTGGGGGGTCACGATGGGGAACGACGAACGCAGGACACCCTTAGCCGGCACAGAATGGAAAAAGCGGTGGCCTACTGGGTGCGAGGTTGTCAAATATGCCAAAAGGCAGCTCCAAACCTCCCTAGTACGGCGCGCCACTGCAGCCGCTACCTACAGGGGCCTTTCCCCACCTCGCATCGGGGAGACAAATACATATTGGTCGCCGTGGAATATCTTACCCGATACCCGGTGGCGGTGGCCATCCCTGACAAAACCACCGAGACCGTGGCCGCAGCATTCCTAGAACATTACGTCTTTCAACACGGGATTCCGGAGCGGGTCATCACTGATCAGGGCAGGGAGTTCGAGGCTGTAATATTCCTCCACCTCTGCCAGGCAATGGGAGTCACCAGGGAGCGAATCACGGCGTACCACCCCCAAACCAACGGGATGGTGGAGAGATTTAACCGGACTTTCTGGACACGCACCTGCCATACGCCCTGTTTGGGTACCGCAGCATGGTCCACACATCCACGCGCGTGGCTATCGCATAACTGTGGCGATTTCGAACTAGGGACAGTCCGATCGCCAACGGGGGAACTGAAACACGACGGTATAACGAGCTCCCGGGATTCGGTGTAGAACACGGCTAAATCCTGCTTTGCGGCTCGGACAACAGAACGCCCCCGGAGCGCCGAGTCCAGCAGGGAACGTCGTCGGGTTTGAATGATTACCGCCGTTGCCATACGACTGCCGGCCACTGTTTTAACAGCGCGCTTTCTGTAAATACCACCGCCCACTACTGGCAAACAGTGCTTGGGAAGTGGACTTCTCAAAAGAGTGATAAGGGACTACGAGGGAGCCCCGCTCTGATTTTAATTATAATCGTATCGGATCTACAAAAGGAAGGCGCGGGTCAATGGGGGGGCGGTCGGCACCACCCCGAGGAGGGGGCCAGCGACAACCGGCAGGGAAAAGGGAGATCAAAGGGGAGAGGAGACTGGAAGTTTTTCAGTTTTCTGCTGAGTGTAAAACGAGCGATACGGAGCAGCAGGGACAGAGCGATTTTTCGCGTAAGCCCGCACGAGCGGCTAGTTACGAGAAACCTCCGCGACCGGCAGAGGAACCTAGGAAGTACTGCAGTGGGAAAGCTAACGGAGTTAAGGAGCGTTAGTGTGAGCGCGAATCTCTGGACCAGTGTTCATCTCGGAGTGTCACGCGAGAGACGTCCGCTCGGCGCCGTGTTGTGCACGAACCTCGCATCGGGAAAATAAACGGACAAGAGGACCAGAGAACCCGCTGTTTCAAACTCTTTTCTTTGGAGCTCTGACAGTATGCATGTGCGGAATGGCAAACGTTTGGCCGCTGCAGAGGCGTCCGACATGCACGGAGCCCCCGGCGCTCGACGAGAGAGCTGGCAACTCTGGCCACCCCCCGGTGCGGGGTCGGAGGACGGCGAGCACGCCGTACCACAACACAACACCAACAACAACCGCCATTCGCCGCTAACTGGTGGTGACATCACCACGGCGCCTGTACCAGGCCATATGCACCCCGAGGCCACGTGAAATGTAGTACGGCGTACTCGCCGTACTCCGCCCCCGTGCAGGGGTGGTCGGAGGAGCCGGTGCCCTCGTCAGGCTCCGGGGCTCCGGGCCGGTCGGGACGTCTCTACCGCGGCCAACCGTTTTCCATTTCGCAATACCATACTGTCAGCGTTTCACACTACAGGAGCTCGAAGCAGCGGCTTCTCTGGTCCTCTCGTGCGTTTATTTTCCGATGCGAGAAATAGGAACGTCTCCGGGTGAGATGTGGTGAGAAGCTCCGTTATATCGATTCCGACGAGTTGGTTTACGCGGCCCACTCGTATCGGCCGCAAGGGCGCTATGTAGCGGGGAGGCTTTTGAGCCGCCCTCTGGCACGCTTGGCAGCCGCGCACCTGCTCTGCCACTTTCCGCCGTTCCCAATCATGTCCCCACACGGTTGGTTGTGCACCGTTTGAACACTACATCGTGTGGCGGCGAGCACGCAGATTTGCCCCGGTTCCCCACCCGCTGTCTTCTCTCTCACCACCCTGTCTCTCAACTCCAACTAGTCGTACAGCCCCTTTCACCTTCCTGTGACTTCCGGTGAGCCGCGGGTGAGTGCATCTGCCAACTCGGCCAGCCCTGGGTCCTCATGTTGGGTCGACCATAGTTGCTCCTTGGTCAGCCCCGGGAAGGCGCAGCCTACTTCCTCCAGGACGGCCTCCTCCTCGAATGGTGCGTCCCCAGGATCCTCCGCCTCCCCTGTCCCGCAGACCTGGGCCGCGTCTCCCGTGCCGCCCAGCTCTATCCCCACCTCCGCCGCTGGGTGCAAGACGGTGGGGTGGTGGCAACGACCCCCGGTGAAACACGGGCAGGGTTGCTCTGCACTGATGGCAGCTTTGATGGAAGGCCGACGTATCAGGGCGTCTGCATTGAGGTGCGCCGGTCCTTCCCAATACTCGATCCGCAGCTCATACTCCTTCAGCTGCACTAGCCACATGTCCATCTGCCCCCGAGGTTCCTTGAAACTCAACAGGAACTGCAGCACATAGTAGTCGGTCGAGACCACACAGCCCTGCGCATGTATGTATGGGCGGAATTGTTGGCAGGCAAACGCTACCACTCCTAGCTCCTGTCGGGTCACGCAATAATTTAGCTCAGCCCCGCTCAACGTCTGGCTGGCATAGGCCACCACCTGCTCCTCCAACCCACTTCCCTGCGACAATACAGCCCCGAGTCCGTGGCCGCTGGCATCGGTGTCAATTATAAATTCCCAGGTGAAGTCGGGAAAAGTGAGTATTGAGTCGTAGTGAGGTGGCCCTTCAGTTCTTCAAACGCCACTGTGCACTGCATGTCCACGTGAACGGCCACTTTGTCGAGGTTAGTTGCGTGAGGGGCCGAGCGATGGCACTGAAGTTCTCCACGAACCGGTGGTAGTAGGTGGCCAACACGAGGAAGGACCGCACCTGTGAGGCGTTGTTTGGCTGCGGCCATCTCTGGACGACTTCCACCTTCCGCGGGTCAGTTTTCACCCCCTCCCCGCTGATGAGGTGCCCCAGATATTCTACCTACGACTGGGCGATGTAGCATTTTTTTGGTTTAAATTTCAAGTGGGCCCCCCGTAGTAACGTATATACTTCCCGGAGTTTTGCCAGATGTTCCTCCATGTCTCGGCTGAACACGATGATGTCATCAAGGTAGACGAGGCACTGTTCCCACTGCAGCCCTCTCATCACCAGCTCTATCAGCTGCTGGAACGTGGCCGGGGCGTTGGACAGTCCAAACGGCATTTCACGACACTCGAATAGCCCGATGGGGGTGTTGAACGCCGTCTTTGCTCTGTCCTCCTCCGCCATGGCGATTTGCCAGAACCCCAATGCCAGGCCCAGCGTTGAAAATTAATTGGCGCCTCCAAGTGATTCCAACGTTTCACTGATGCATGGTTGCAGGGCTGCGTCGACAACGGTGACGGCGTTGAGTCGTCGGTAGTCCACGCAGAATCGGGTGGAGCAGTACTTCTTGGTGACCAGAACTACTGGTGCTGACCACGGACCTGAAGAGAGATGCACAATCCCGTCGCGTAGCATGTCGGACACTGCCTGGTTCACCTGAGCGCGCTCTGGCTGCCCCAGGCGGTACACCGGCAGCTTGATGGGTCGAGCGGCTCCCGTGTCAATCCGGTGCTGCGCCAGGTTGGTCCTCCCGACGTTTCCGTCATGTTGGCTGAAGACGTCTGCGAACTCCGTCAGGAGTGCCGCAATCTTCGCCTGGTCCGGTGTTGCGTATGTCTCCCACTGCACACTGACCGCCTGGAGCAGAAGTAACCATGGCTCCGGTGGGCCTCCTTGGACCCTCCAGGCCAGGTCTGTATCGGCGGTCCCGTGCTGTGCCCCTTCCTCGGTCCACAACGTGTCGACCGATTCTGGGCAATGCAGGGCATGCGCAGTTGCCACGTTGGTCCCACTTTTTCACTGCACTGGCGTGGTCTGGGGGGTTATCACCCGTAGCACCAGCCCCCCTCGCCCGGCGTCCACTAGCGTTGCTGCCCCTACCAAGCCGTGATTCTTGGCGAGGTCAGGATGAGGCAGGAGCAGCAACTCGCCGGTCCTTATCCTCCCCTGGTCGTCCCTCTCCAACTGGAGTGGTAGCAGAGCCTCGCTCAGGCCTGCCACTGTTGTCCAGGCCCCCAGATCCGCGGCCGCTCCATCCACCGCCGGCGAGCTGTGCAGGGCGCATTGAAACGGGATCTTGTTTCGCGGTTTTCGCCATGCGCACTGCTCTTCTGTGTCGATGTGCAGTCCGAGAGCGCCTTGGACGTTGGTGCCCAGCACACCTTCGTGGCACAGTTGAGCAGTCACGTAAATCGGGTGTTGGCACTATCTCGATCCCACTCTCATGCACAACATTATTTGGCCACGCAGTGGTAGCTCCTCTCTGTTTGCCAGTCACAGCTCCTGGTCCAGTTGCCCGAGCGCACCCTCCAAGATGCCCATGTGCCGGCAGTGCTCTTTACTGAGGAGCGATGCTGTCGCTCCCATGTCTAGCAGCATCCCCGTCCGCCACCCCTCAATGAATCCTTCCACCATGGCCGAGGCTCCTCCCGGTCGTGCACGCAGCGCTCCCAGGTGCGCCTTGTCCGCCGAGCCCACCACAGGTTTTGCCGCCTACACGTACCTCGCGTGCGGGCAGTCCTGCCGGATATGGCCCTGTTCTTGGCACCCGTAGCACGATATGGGTGGTCGTGTGCTGGTTCCCCGTCCTGTACGGGCCATGCCGTTCTTCCTCCCCGCCTCAGTGGATCAGCCGGCGGCGGTCGTGGGCGGGGTTCCAGATCCTGTATCCGTTAGCTGAGCCCCTGTATTTGTCCATAGACGTGGCTGTTGTCCTCTTGCTGTGACTTTCTTTCCTCCTGTATTTGGCAGCTTATGCCCTGCAGCTTCAATGGCTTTAAGGACGCCGCCCTCTTGGGGTGGTGGCTGCTGGGCTTCAACTGGGTCACACGGCTGCCAGTCGCTACACCAACGGGTCCGCCGACCTCTCTGTGATAATCCAGGTCACATGCCGCCACTCGTCCTCTTCGTATCCGCGGTTGCAATTTACATTGGCAAGCCGTGGCTCGGTCCACCAACTCCGGTATACTCAATGCCGGCCCGATAGCGTCCTCATACCACCATTCCATTCTTTTATAAATAGGGCAGGATGGTGGTTCTGGTCAGTTCGTTAGCCATGGTGTCGTTGTAAGCCGGATTAGTCTGCCGTACTAGCGTGGCAATTACATCGATATAGTCCTCAATCGACTCCCCCGCCCGACAATGGTGGCTTTCCAGTGCTTCCTGCGCCTCTTCTTTCTTAATTCTGCCGAAACGGCGGCGTAGATTCTCCTTCATCTTTTCCCAGCTGATCTGCACGTCGGGTGAGAGCTGGGCCGCATAGCAGCCGACCTTTCCCCGCAGCTGCCCAAATACAGCGTCGGCTATCTGCCGGTCTGTCCACCGTCCGCATCTCTGTTCGTGGTCAACCAGGCGCTCAAATTCCTCCAAATCCTTGTCGACATATCCTCCATAGCACAGTTTCAGGCGAGCCCGTTCATTGTCGTCGCGTGTTGCTCGTCCCACTCCTGGCACCAATCTATAATGCCCAGCCAGCGCTTCATCATCGAGCAGCGAGCGCTCGGGCGCCGAAATGGGAAGCGCTGCTTCCTCTCTGTCCTCACTCTCGGAAATGTCTTGGAGTGCAGGGCGAGGCATCAGGTCCTCATCCTGGTGGGTCCGCTGGCTTAATCGTGTTTTGGGCATACTGACGGAGTTGCATGAGTCGTGGACTCGAATCAAGTCTTTACTCAGGCGGTAGCAAAACGTCCACTCGCCGCCATGTACCTCCACACTATCTCCAATGCCGCACATGCACTGCCGCTCCTCCACACACCAGAAGAAGAACCCCTTCCCACTCACTACGGGGCGGCTTATATGCCCCTCCTAGCTCGCCAGAATCTGCGTGCCAAAAGTCTTCTGCTGATCTGTGCCTCTGGTCTGCCTTTGTTAGTCTAACTGCCTCTGCATACTGGACTCGAGGCGACCTTTGCGTCCTTTGTGTTCGCCCTCCTGCTGGCTAATGGCTGCATTCTGCTCTTTTGATACGCAAGTAGGCACCTCCACCCAGCAGCAAGAAGGCCTCTGCTGTGCGCCACATATGTTTTACTGTGCGTTGGTGCACGTGGCCTGGCACTATAGGTGCATTGAGCGGAGCACCGCAAAAATTGTCTTATTTTCAATTGCTTTGATAGCAGACAAAAATATCTTAGGATTTTGGAAGTTGGCTTGTTTCGCATTGCGTACCATTTTAGTGCAACGGCTACGCAAGATTCTATACTGTAACCAGTCAGTGTCCAGAAGCGGAATTTTGCTAAATGTTTCCCAGTAATTATGTAATACTTCATGTGTAAATGCCTGAATGTCACATTCTTTTCAAGAACGTCCCGAAATACATTTTAAGGGACCTTAGGATCTTTTTGAAGACCTAATGCGGAAAATTATTGTGGTCATTGCCCAAGACACCAGTAAATCTCTGGCACATTAGTGAATATAACATCCAACAAGGTAAAGTGCTTTGGAATTTTAATATTAGGCCTGGTGGGTGCGTCTATCAATTGTGAAAGGTTAAACTCATTCACAATGGATGGTGCCTCATCAAGAGGGTCAATCCAGTTCCAATTTAAGTCGCCTATATTTCTGCTTTAGGGAGATCAGAGAAATGCTCTTTGAGAAGCATTTCAGCATCTATAGATTTACCCTTGGGAGATCTGTAACAACACATTATAATGAGTTTTTCGTTTCCAGGTAGAGTAATATTCACCACTAATTATTTAAGACAGCCCTTATTTATGATGGAATGGTTTTAAGAGCATGGAATGTTGATTCTGAGATAAATAGCAAGTCCCCCACCTTTTGAACCTCTGTCAACCCGAAAAATATTGTAATTGTCAATTTGATTTTGATGATTATATTATATGAGGAGTCAACAATGTTTCTGTTAGGCAAAAGAGATCGGGACAGAGGTTATTCATTTCCAGTTTAAGCTGCTCGAATTTCAATAACATCCCTCTTATATTCACATGGGCAAACCCAAATCCCTTTCTAACAGCAAAATCAGCAGCACACGAGATGACATTTGTATTGTTAATCAACTGGGTCCAGGATTTGGCTAATTTCCTCCCATTAATAATAAAACAAAAATAGCAATTTGCACCAATATTTTTGTAACAGGTAGAGCGGTGATGTTTAGTAGATGAAGAGCTACAAGTTGGTGAAACTCTCAGGACAGGTAAATTGTTAGGAAAGTAAGGGAGAGAGAAGCAACGAAAGTTTGGAAGTGAGCTACCAGACGAGACGTAGAAATAGATTTGAGGCTTAAATAAAGGTGGTGAAGCCAACGATACCATAGAAGAAGACTGAAAAAAAACCCAGAATATTAAGAGAAAGAATAAACAATAGATTAGAACAATGGTGAGTTTTGAATTTGCAAACATATTGACAATGGACCACACTGGAGTCTGAAGCGACGCGTCTTGGCAGCGTCGCAGGCCGAGCGAGACAGAGACACTGCCTCCTC
The DNA here is from genome assembly GCA_036362915.1 of Geotria australis. Lineage (NCBI taxonomy): Eukaryota > Metazoa > Chordata > Hyperoartia > Petromyzontiformes > Geotriidae > Geotria > Geotria australis. Next base: position 23,900 of record JAZEWU010000072.1, on the reverse strand, counting down.
ATAGACAGACACGGGACTCGAGCTGGGCTCGGCATGGATCTTGTGCTCAAAGACATGGTGCAGCACGGCGCGTTAAACACGCCCACTCGGTTCTTGCCAACGATGCCTCTGATGACTATAAGCGAGAAGCCGACAAGCAGCCACACTGCAACGAGCAGCAGGATGGTGGTAGACAGTAGAGCCAGAAGCTCCTGTAAACGATGAGCAGGATGGGGATGAGGAAGGTGGACACCTGGCTCGAGTCCACCAACGAGTACACCCAGGAATACGTTTGCTTGGTCATAGCGATAGTCTTGAGTCAAGGCGATTAGTGGAGACAGGCCTGGCCCGTGCACCCCAACCCCCTAGCAGCCTGACACGGCTACCGACTGAGGCGCAATGTGGCTGGCAGGCGCTCGGGCAAGGTCGGTCTTAATTACCTTGACAACAAAGGTAGCCGCTCAAGATGGTGCATGAGGCCAGGGAGATGTTCACTAAGGACGGCGCCTGATGATGAAACAGCTGTGAAGAAAGGTCGGATTGACGGTACGGCTTTTGAATCGCCACCGATGGCGGAGCTTCCAGGTGAGACCATAGGATGAGGACCGCATCGGGGGTAATCTTCAAAAGCAGGCCTCTTAACTCGGCCAGCCCACTCACCGCCTCGCACAGCAAACCTGCCGCCACCACCGCCGCAACCAGACACTAGTCACACATCGTCCGGTGTCCTCGGTGACAGGCAGCCGCGCTAATGACAGTGCCGGCCGAAGCGCACCGTGGGCCTGCGGGGGCTCCCAGTGCCCGTGTAATGCCCCCGGTAATGCTGAGGAGACCCAGACATGGGCACCTCGATAGCGTCGCCAGACCTGTCCACATATGACCAGCCCTGTGGCTGTATTAATTAAAAGTGCTAATTCCTAGCAGCTGGGACATTTCGAACCTGAGGAACAAAGACCCGGCGACCCTATTGAAATGGGGACATTTCGATCCCGAGGGACAAACGACCCAGAGGCCCTATCGATATGGGGACATTCTGAGCCCAAAGAACAAAGACCCGGAGATCCTATTAACATGGAACATTCCTAGAGACAGAACGGAGGGGGTGAAACGGCCGTGTACCCGGCGGGCGAGAACGGGTTGACGACTGACCTCAAACGAAAGGGGGGGAGGGGACCAGAGGTCTGGAGAGGGCAGCGGACTCGGAGGACGGGGGATTCTGTGTGTGGCGCCCGAGAGAGAGAGTTGGTGTGTTATTGTGGAGGAGACTGTGAGTCCAGTGGAATAAACCACACCAGAGCTAGAAGTCGTTGAGCAGTATTCATTTATTCGAATGCCTAAGACACGGTATGGAAGAGCAGAGCGAGACAGCGCAGAGGGTTCCTCGCCCCACGCTGCACACAGGAGCGTGGAAGCTACGGACGACGCCAAATCTGCGCCGCGCGCGGATCCCGCGCCACTGACCCCGGAGCACGCCGGAGCGACACGGCCGATTCCCCACGACTCATAGGGACCACGCAGGGTCCCCTACACCCGTGCTGTTGTCCGGTGGTGGGTGGGTGACAAACTGGGGTGGCGTCACTTTGTGTTTGTTGGTGTCCTTTGGCGACGGGATCGCCGAGCAAGTCCCTCGGAGCTTGGATCTCGCTGGGGGAGTCGTGTTGCCCCAGAGCGGAAACCGCAAGGAAAAGCAGGAGGCTCCACAATGACATGTAGGCCCAAGGTCCCGCGTTCGAGGGTGGTGTGATTAAACGTTAATGAATGGAAAAGACGCAACAACAATAACATAACCAAAAGTTTATCGGTCTCGTCAATTATGAGCAACAGCTCTGAGATTGGAGAGCCACCATAACAACTAATAACGTGTTGACCCTTGCCCTGATCCCCACTTTACGCGCCTATGCGGCCTACGATCCTACGTGGTCTGGACATAAGTATCAGACGGCACTCCGTGAAACAAGCGGAGAGAGGGGTTGAAGCCCCCTTCAATCAAGTTGCACGTGACCAGCTCAACCCTGACGGAGCACCCGCGGGGCCAGGACGTGACCTGACCATCGTGGCAATGACGGAGATGTGGCAGCTACTATCGGCATGGCTGCATAGAGCAATAATGAGGGGACCAAACACCACCTTCCCTAAACATCTACTATCCCCGACATCATCTGTATATTAGCACAAAGATACCCTTAGATTTATCCCCGAAAGAAAAGCCCAGCTCCTCAATCAAGCAAAGGCTAAGACTGTGAGAAGAGACGACCAAGGGAGATCCAACCGTACAGCATGAGGTCTGATCAGGGTGACTTAAGTAGATGGTTTTATTAAGTCACGTCGATTCCAAAATGACATAGTTAGTAGAAGCGGAGGGAAGAAAACAACATCGAAGCACACTGGCTAATTTCGTTAACGTAACTTTATTACACAAGACATGTGACAAATCAGATGTTAATTATTAATTCTAATAAAACTAAATTCATGATTTTCTCACCAAATAAGACTTCTCTGCTCCATTTACATACAGAAGGCAACCAACAGATTGGACAAGTAGATCAATGCAAATACATAGAATTTATTATTGATTAAAATTTGCAATTCACACCTCACATTAATTTTATTACAAAAAATGTTTCATTTAAATTGGCTTTAATTATAGGCATAAACACTTTCCCAACTTGGCCTCACTTAAACCTGGTAATGGTTACTACTATTCTACAATTGTTTGATTATTGTGATGTTATCTATCAATCAGTATCCAACACAGCATTAAAGAAACTCAACCCTCTATTTCATTCTGCTCTTAGATTTGCTTTGGATGCACCCTATAAAACCCATCATTGTGAATTGTATATTAATTCAATATTAGCTTCTATAATAATTGCAGAAGTATTCATTGGGCCTATAAAAGCTATCATTGTTACTCTAAAGCCAGAATACACACCAAGGGTTAAAGAGACAAAACAGGTTCAGAAACAGATTCTTCTGTGGCCTGAAAGGGCCACCTCTGCGCTCCAGGACTGTTTTGCACCACTTACTGGACAATTTCCAAGCAAGCAGCCACATACAACCATCATACCAACATACAAGAGTACACTGAGAATGTGACAGCCTACATCGAGATGACAAAGGCTACTAGCGATGAACGCCACCTCCTTCATGGACGTCAACCCCCGGCCCAACGACTGAAGTCAAGAAGAAGCTTCCTCAGCCATGTGCAGCCCCTAACAACATCTCGAGGGGAAACCAGACTCCAGCTCTGGACGGAAAAGCATGAGAGTGACCCTCCTGCAACTGGCATGGGAATCCGACCTGCTGAAGACTTCCCTCCTGGCTCAGATGCACCATGGATTCAGTGGAAGACACTCAACCGCCTGAGAACTAGAACGGGACGATCAAAAGATGCTTTGGTCAGATGGGGCTACAAGACCGGCCCAACCACCTGTGAATGTGGAGAAGCAGACCATACTATGGAACACTGCCTTGTCTGTGCTCTACTACCCAACCTCTGCAGCTCAAAAGACCTTGTGGAGTTCAATGAAAATGCAAGGGGCTGTGTAAGAAAATGGGAAACTGTAATTTAACATCGCGCTTCGAAGAATCGCAAAGAAGAAGACCAAATGCATTGATGACTTGACTGTCATTAAGTCCATCACTACTAGGGCTAATCAGAAGCCATGGCTGATGGGGGAGGTTCACAAATTGCTGAGGACCCGGAATGCTGCCTTCAGAGCTGGTGACGCAGCTGAACTGAGAACAGCCAGAGCCAACCTGTCCCGTGACATCATGAAAGCCAGGCGTCTGTACTCCAAAAATATAACCTGCCATTTCAAAGACAGTAGAGACACACGGAGCCTGCGGCAGGGGATCCAGACCATTACGACAGGCCTGTGACAGCTACATCTCTCTGCTGAACCAACTCAACAACTTATTTGCACATACTGAAGCACTAACTAGCACCCCTGCACAGAAGATTACACCCCCTCTCAACGACCAGGTTTTGTGCCTTTCCTCAGCCAGCGTGAAGAAATAACTCTCTATGATTAACGCCGGCAAGACTGGCGGTCCGGACAATATACCTGGTCGTGTGTTTAAATATTGTGCAGAAGAGGTCAGGAATGTTCTCACGGACATCTTCAATACCTCCTTGAGCCAGGCTGTTGTCCCCACATGCTTCAAATCCACCACCATCATACCTGTGCCAAAGAAGTCACCCCCAACCTGCTTCAATGACTACCACCCTATCGCACTAACTTCCACCATTATGAAGTGCTTAGAGAGGCTGGTCATGCACCACATAAAATCCATCCTTCCTCCCACCCTGGACCCCTTTCAGTTTGCATATCGTGCCAACCGGTCCACTGATGACGCAATTTCCTCTGCCCTCCACTTAACCCTCACCCACCTGGACACGAAAGGCTCTTTTGCAAGAATGATGTTCATAGATTTCAATACCATCATCCCTGAGCAGCTGATAAGAAAACTGGACCTGCTGGGCCTGAATACCTCACTCTGTAAGTGGATACTGGACTTTCTCAGTCCACAGTCAGCAAGGATCGGCAATAACACATAGAGCACCATCACACTGATCACGGGCCCCCCAAGTATGTGCTCAGGATGCTGAACTCTACCCCCTCTGCCTCCAAAAATCTGGATTGTAACTTACCCATCCCATCCACTACACGTTCAACAGCACCAGCTATAAGAACTTTATTATAGAAGCATATAAGCACATACACACCTACACTCAGCATAAAACACTTTGTTCAGAACACGACAAAAACTGCTGCTAACTACTCGTCCTGTAGATGGTATATTACTAGCACATCTTTTCATCTTTAGCTGCACTATATTAGTTCTATTTGCACTATATTTGTTGTAATTATAGTTTTTGTTCTATATCTGTGCCTTGTGGTTGTCCCCTCTGACCCGCAGCTTAGCCTAACTTGTAAATATTATTCAAAACATTTTAGAATTTAGTTTTTATACTACTATTTTTACTTATTGGACATTACTCAATCTTACCTGTTTACTTGAAAAATGTGTGCAATGATGTGTATTTTGGACTATTTTATTTGAAAAAATGCGTGCAAGCAGTGTGTAAATGATTTTTTTGTTGGTTGAATTAAAATTGGTTATATATTAATCTTTTATATATTTTAATTATTGTCAGAAATTCGCATGTTTGTTGTGTCCCAGGAGTCAAGTATAATGCTTGCAAGCTCAATGGGTATTTTTATACTGTAATAATAAACATCTATCTATAAGCATCTATTGTCACTCAGCCTTCCTAGATTGTTTCTCTGACTATCTAGATATTGTCCTCAAGATGCCTGAACCTGTCTCAAGTGATACGTCTTACCCAACGGCTAAATTTGGTTGTGAGAACTGCTCTTTCTGGGCAGCCGCGTCATGCGTTCTTGCTTTCTATTTCGCGAAGGCTATCCACAAAGGACAACTCTTGCGAGCAGTTCTCGTAAATTGAGCCATTAAAACCAACAACGCCTTATTCTTGAAGGATCCACCTTTTTTGCCCGGCATTTGAGGGGCACTATGGGTCTTTCATTTGAGGAGCACTCTGGGTATTTTATGTAATTGAGCGATTGTTAGTATGGATTTCTGTATGTATCTATGTCAATGCTCAGGAGAACAGTCTCGAAAACTGAATAAGCGCACATTATTTCTAGACAACACTAAGCCTTGTATATCTTAATATAGCTTAACGTCCCAATTATGAATTACTCTTATGAATATTCAGAGAGTCAGCAGCGATTTTCCCAAATTGACATCAGGAAGAAATCCAGGTCAAAGCAGTCATGTCGGCAGGAAACCTAATCAACAAGAGAGGTGACTAGAACGTGTTACACAATTGCAACAAGATCACCTTCAGGGCGGATTCTCTGCTAGTGCTAAAAATTCACCAAGGTGCCGAAAGAAAAAGCTTTTAATCACAGCGTGCTTCTTGCTAGGACAGCACGGGAAACACTGGCTAAAGAAACGCAACAAAAACTGAAAGATGACCGCATGCACTAGCGAACATAATTACTTATTTATCTAGGAACCCACATTAGGTCTGATTACTCTTTTTCGGAAGTGTTCTGCAATGTATAGATTTATATGAAAGTGTCTTCAGTCAAACTGCATGGTGGTGCAGTAAGTATGGCTGGCGCGTCACTGCAAGAAAATCCGGGTTCAGTGTCCGGCGCGGGTGCTATCGCCTTTCCGTGTGGAGTTTAGGCGTTCTATCTTTCTTTTTGTCTGTGTGGGTTTTCGGCCGGTACTCCGGTTTCCTCCAACAGTCCAAAGACACGTGCTGCTGCGGTTGGTAATTGGCATGCCGAATAAATTGCCCCTGGTGCCCTGCAACAGACTGGCGTTCATTTCGGGGTATAGCCCTACCCTGCACCATGTGTCTGCAGAGATACGCTCTGGTTCGCCGCTGCCCTCTAAAGCATTAAGCAGGGGACTGATAATGACTGAATATAACCATCCATCCATTATCAGAAACCACTTAATCCTATACAGGGTCGCGGTGAGCCGGAGCCTATCCCTGCAAACACATGGCGCAAGGCAGGGCTATACCCAGGATTGGACGACAGTCCATCACAGACTATAACCCCCTATTTTAACATTACGACTATGGGAAATTTGAGTTTGCTTAAATGCATTTCGAGTTAAGCCGCATTTTCCTGGAACGCGTCCCTCACGTAACTCGTCAGTTGGTGATTGAGACCAACAACCGAGAAGCGGCCAAAGGACGGTTCGTGCCCGAGAGGGTCTCTACCGCAGAGATCGAGCAAAAATAATAGTGTTCTATTATAGAGTAGCGCTTTTCACCCAGAGGTACTAAGGTGATGCGGGAAACTGCAGAGGTGAGGGGGAAGAAGGCACGTTGTCAGCCGGCGTCCACCAGCCAGAGACATGATGTGATGATGTTATCACCCAATTAACAAATTGATTAAATAACGAGTGTTTTTTTTTAGTTGTGGAGACTATTACGGAAACCCACGCAGAAAAGGAGTACAGACAAATTCCACCTCACAGAAAGTCGCCTTAGGCGGGAATCGAATCGCCCGGGCAGGACCTTTCATTGAGTCATGGATGTTACCACTGCATCTCTGCTGTAGATGCCCTCGCGGAAACAAACCCTCATTTGGCGGCTACTCAGTTGTTAGTCTCGATAACCAACAAACATGATTTCTTGCATTGTGTCCTCCCCAAGCCCCCGACTTGATTCAGGAATCCTCGGATATACGTGAGGGACGCGTTCCTGGGAAATGCTGCTTTACTCGAAATTACTTAAAGCGAATTCAAATTTCCCATATACACCTTGGTTCACAGTGCAGGATCGCGATGGATTGTCACGAGATTATGAGAGATGCCGGAGGTTTAGAGAAACTTTCATTCATCAGTGAATGGATCATGGCTAATGAATAAAGATATTGGTCAACCTTATGTAATTTCACTGCTGGATGAAAGGCTCCCCGCACATCGGGGCTGTTTAATTATACTTCACCATACTGGTCAGTGTGGGTTAGTGACGGGGAGACACAGGACCAAATCACTAAGCGGTGGATAGATCATGGCTAATAAAGGTTATTGGTGAATTATGGATGATGATGATGTTACATACTTCACCTGGACCTATAGTAACATCCTGTATATCTAGTTCGAAGGCTTTCATGACCGATATTATCCATAGTGTTTTATGAGTTTAGGTCACGTGAAAAGTTATGCAAGTGTTGTGTATCCGTGGATGTGTTGGATAAAAACGACTGGACATACAGCACTTACCTTTAAAGATGTTATCGACGTTTCGCTGGAAGTTGCACCCAGCATGATCGGGAAGAGGGATGCAGGATATTTTGCGTGTTTTTATTTATACAGTCGTGAGTGAGTGGGGCAAGGGGATTGGGGGGGACGGGGGTGTGTGGCGGCCCACGCAGTGGGGCGTGGCATGGTCGCCACGTGTCGATTGTTGGCTCAACGTGTTGATTTGTATGCGAGAATTCATGCGAAAATTCAAACGGCTAACTGGATCGAAAGTTGAGCACAATAGGACCCACATCTTGTTTAAGTTGTTGCCACGCATCAGCTGGCACTTCGTCTCAGCGTTAAGGCTTCTTAACAATGATGCGCTACCATGCTGTACTTAGTATTTAACTGTCTGATTGATAAATATTGTTTATGTTTTTCTAAATTTCGATTGATTCGCGGACCAATCTTGGCCAATAGTGGCTGGTTTTACACAAAACGTCAATGTTGTCTAAATCATCGCGGGAGTCACTGACAAAATCGCCAAAGTCCTGACAAAACAAAAAATCGGAGGAGATTCTGCACAGCCCGAAAATTTGAGGGAATTTTAACCGTACAAATGCTCTTGTGGCCTGTGTTATGTCGGTCAAACAGGTAGAAACATCAGTAAACGAATCAAGGAACATCAAAGAAATATTAAAAATTGCAAACAGAATTATCAGCAATCGCAGAACATGCGTGTCAACAGGGGCACAAATTGATTTCGACTAAATTGACGTTTTGCATAAAACCAGCCACTTTGGGCCAAGATTGGTCCGCGAATCAATGGAAATTGAGAAAAACAGAAACAATTTTAATCGATCAGACAGTTACAGACTAAGAAGCCTTAACGCTGAGAAGAAGTGCCAGCTGAGGCGTGGCAACAGCTGAAACAAGATGTGGGCCCCATTGTGCTCAACTTTCGATCCAGTTCGCCGTTTGAATTTTCGCACGAATTGTCGCATACAAATCAACACGTTGAGCCAACAATCGACACGTGACAACCATGCCACGCCCCCCTGCGTCGGCTGCCACACGCCCCCGCATACTCCTCCGCCCCCTCGCTCACGACTGTATAAATAAAAACACGCAAAATATCCTGCCCTTTTTCCTGATCATGCTGGGTACAACTTCCAGCGAAACGTCGACAACATCTTTAAAGGTAAGTGCTGTTTGTCCAGTCGTTTTTACCAACACATCGACGAGTACACAACACTTGCATATCCTGTATATCACTATTCATAAACCATGCTTAGCTGATGATGCAGTTCTTCTTAGTTTCAGTGTCGCTCAGCTTCTCCTTGTACTTCTTCTTCATCTCGTCCGTGTCCTCATCGGTGCCTTTACTGATTAACTGAATTGAACTGTCGAACATCGCGAGGAGTTTCTGCAACAACAAATAATATTGCCTTAACCCAAGTTGTTCAATGAAAGGAATTTCTAGAGATGACCTCAATAGTCGAGATGGCCAAGCTGTCGTGGGTTTGATGCTTGTTGCAGAAGTTTATGGTTCGAGGATATCAGGGGCCCTGATAATTATTGAAGTACGTAGGCTTCACAGTGCAAATGTTCGAAAAAGTAAAAAAAAAATCGATTGACAGATTAATGCCCATCGTGTGCTGCACAGTGTTTAACAGCTGCCACTGAGGGTCTCCTAGGCTAGACTAGCACACTTGTATCACTCGTGAGGCGCCGTAGCAATAATACAGGGTGGGCTTGACATAACTGACACATTATTTCTTTATGCATTAAATAAAACTGCGTCAGTTATTTCTGGCCTATCATACATACTGAATTAAGAAAATAACTACACGCCCTCCCTCCAGGAGGAAGTGCTGGAAATCTGCGGTATGGTCGAGTCCATTACTGTGGCTGAAGTCACTACGGCGGTCAATCACCTCCGGAAG
>JAZEWU010000072.1:0-12326 GCA_036362915.1 Geotria australis | reverse complement strand
TCAAGTAATACCTGGTATTACCTGCGAACTCTACCAAACACTTCGACGCCAAGGAGCTGAAAGACAATGATGTCTAGAAGCTCAACAGATACCCGAACTGACGGCTGTACTTGTATCTTGATGAAGACGTAGACAAAAAACGCACATGAAAACATGAAGACACCTTACTTTTGGTCCGAGAGCAGCTGCTGCATCGGAAACTCGCCGCCATTGTCGCCCCTTCCTTGACCTCAAAACTCCTGAAATTTTCCGAATTAACGGAATCCGAGGTCTCCTCCCTTGTTACCAGATCCCGGCCCTCAAATTGCTCCGTAGATCCTTTCCCATCCAAATTCATCCGGGCAAATTTCAAACCCCTTGCCACGTACATCACTAATATGTTCAATAACTCATTCCACTCTGGTATCTTTCCCACACTGTTCAAATGTACCACAGTTACCCCCCTGCTCAAAAAACCTAGACTCGATTGCAGCATCCCTGATAATTATCGTCCCATCTCAAATCTACTATTCATCTCTAAGGTTCTTAAACGTGCTGTAGTTGCACTACTCCAGAAACATCTTCTTAATAATGACCTACTCGATCCACCACAAAATGCTGATAGTCATTCACCCCAACCCAGGACCCTCCATTCCAACAGCCACCCTCTCACGACTACGCAATAACATGAGACGGGCAGGTCTCAGGTTCCCCCAGAGACCTGGGAGTTGCTCAAACAATTAAGAATACACCAACAGCGAAACACACGGGGCTGCAGAAGGGGATGAAGCCACCGGAAAACGTCTCGATTCTCCTCTGCTGCAACAGGACTCCAACCTACAACTGCCAAGCACAGAACGGCAGTCATGAACCACACCGCCTCAAGCAGGTCCTGCTCGCCGCACTACAAACCACCCGCCCACACCCTGCACTTTGGTCTCAACACGCGCTCAGCAGTACACAAAGCAGCCCTCATACAAGACACAACAGAAGAGCACAAACTGGACATACTACTGATCACAGAAACATGGATCACCACCAACAACACGACAACCGCTCTCTCAAACATTGCCACATCAGGCTACAAAGCCCTCTTCTACCCCAGACCATCGGGCGGCAGAGGAGGCGGCCTTGCACTCATCCACAAAAACAACTTACACGTCAAACCGCTACACCTACCCATTACACCGCAGACCTGCGAGACAGCATCAGTCACCCTCGTCCTCAGCACGACTCGCATCAACATTGTACTCCTATACCGCCTGCCTGAGACAAACCGCCCAACATTTTACACTGACCTCGCAGACTTTTTCGACCACCTGCTAGCACTCAACACAACATTTCTCATAGCAGGATACTTCAATTGCCCGGGAGATACAGAAACAGAAATCGACACACGCATCAGCACGCCTCTCTCCAACTACAACCTTTTCGAACTCAACACTGGCCCAACCCGTAAGCCCACCACTGGACCTTCCAGCAACTTGGACCTGTTCAGTACCCCGGCCCAGGCACTCCACACTCAACCCAAATACTCCGCCCTCGCAACACACACCATCCCCTACTCAGATCACCTCCTCATCACCAGCTGGCATCCAAGCAAACAACTACGGCCACCTTCCTCTCGCGGAACCGCAGTCGCCTCAACCTCGAAAAATTCCGAAATGCAATACTCTCAGCTCCATCTTTACCAAGACCATCTCTGACCACTCCGACATGGCCCAGCAGCTAAACACTGAGATCAGCGCAATCATGGACGAACTCCTACCAGCCAAAACCTTCATCGACCACACTAGCACACACAATACTCAGTGGCTCACTCGAGCCGCTATCACAGCAAAACGGCGCCCACGCAAACTGGAAAAAACATACAAAAGATCAAACAGACAGGAAGACAGACTCGCCTACCGCCATACCAGTAAAATAATAATAATAATATAAATTTATATAGTGCCTTTCACCCGAGGGTCACAAAGCGCTGCAAACAAACAAACCCATCATCAAAGCACTCAAAACACATCTCTCCACACAAATCTTCTTCTTTGCGATTGTTCGAAGCGCGATGGTTAAATTACAGCGTCCCATTTCATTACACAGCCCCTTGCATTTTCATTGAACTCCACAAGGTCTTTTGAGCTGCAGAGGTTCGGCATTAGAGCACAGACAAGGCAGTGTTCCATAGTATGGTCTGCTTCTCCACATTCACAGATGGTTGGGCCTGTCTTGTAGCCCCATCTGACCAAAGAATCTTTTGATCGTCCCATTCTAGTTCTCAGGCGGTTGAGTGTGTTCAACTGAATCCATGGTGCATCTGAGCTAGGAGGGAAGTCTTCAGCAGGTGGGATTCAAATGCCAGTTGGAGGAGGGTCACTCTCAAGCTTTTCCGTCCAGAGCTGGAGTCTGGTTTCCACTCGAGATGTTGTTAGGGGGTGCACATGCCTGAGGAAGCTTCTTCTTGACTTCAGTCGTTGGGCCGGGGGTTGACGTCCATGATGGAGGTAGCGTTCATCGCTAGTAGCCTTTGTCATCTCGACTCGACTGGCCACTTCCCGTCTGATATCAGCAGGGGCAATGCCAGCGAGGAGGTACAGGATGTTTGTGTGTTTAGGGTTTCAAGCAGCCAGTGATCAGGTGGCAGGTGTTGTTCAATGGTGGGTCAAGTTTCTTGGCATGAGTTGATCTCTCCCAGACAGGACATGCAAACTCCGCAGAGGAATAGCACAAGGCCAGAGCAGTAGATCTTAATGTGTTTGAAGTGGCTCCCCAATTGGAGTTTACTGCTTTTCGTAGGATGTTGTTTCGGGAACCGACTTTCAATTTGGTGTTTTTGACGTGCTCCTTAAAGGAGAGAGTGCGGTCTAGGGTTACTCCAAGGCAGACAGGGTGGGTGTGGTCAAGTGCTGTTCCAGACCATTTGATGTTAAGAGGTCGGTTGGCTTCACGATTCCTGAGATGGAAAGCGCAGACTTGAGTCTTCGCTGGGTTGGCATGTAGGTGGTTGCGCTCATAGTAGAGGCGTAGCTCATCTTGGGCTGAGGTGAGATTTGATCCCACTGCTTCAAACGGACTTTCTTGGAATGTTACACAAAGGTCGTCGGCATAGATGAACCGTTCAGTATCCTGGTCCATTGGCTGGTCGTTAGTGTACATGTTATATAGTAGGGGAGCCAACACACTACCTTGGGGTAGGCCATTCCGTTGTCGTCGCCAGCGACTTTGCTTGTTGTTCAAGACAACAAAGAAGCACCTATCGTTTAGGAGGGCTCCAATGAGGTCTGTAAGTGCCAGGTCTTTTGTCAACTCCAAGATCTTTTTCAGGAGGAGGCGGTGGTTCACACTGTTATATGCGGCAGACAGATCAACAAAGACGGCTCCTGTTATTAGTCCTTTCTGAAACCCATCCTCAATGTGCTGAGTGAGATTTAGAAGTTGGCTTGTTGTAGATTTGCCAGGTCGGAATCTGGCTTGTTAGGAAATGATTGCTGGTTCAGCAACAGGGGCAATACTGTTTAGGATCAGGCGCTCAAATAGCTTATATGGGTGCCATAGCAGGGAGATTGAGCGAACGTTTTTTCCATACGCTGGATCTTTGCCCGGTTTGAGAAGAGCAATAATCTTGGTTTTCCTCCAGATCTTTGGGATGTGTATTGTCAGCATGCACTTGGTCATCAACTCGAGGATCCATTTCCGCGCCAGAGGTCCAAAGTGCTTGATCTCTTCCGTGAAGATGTTATCCAGTCCTATGACTTTACCGGTCTTAAGGGTGTTGATGCCGATATTGAGCGCTTCAAGGGAGAACGGCTTTGTCAGTCCAGAGGTTTGGGAGTACTTTACTCGCTCTACCTTTGATCTTGGCTGTTTGCTGGTGGATTTGCAATTGAGCAGCAGCTGGTGCGCAACTTTGTTGGCGGTGGTGGTATACTGCTGCTGTGTTGGTGTCGATGGATCGTTGCTGATTTTTCGAATGAGGCTCCATGCCTTTTTGCTGTTTTTCGTCATTTCTGTTGTCTCCACCAGGTTTTGCAATTTCTGTTGCCGGTGTTCTGATAGAGATGTCATACGTCTCTTGCCTACTTCAATGGTACTTTCAGCAAAGGGGTTGTATTCGTAGAGCTGTTGGTATTGTTCATACAGTTTGGCACTTTCAGCATTAAGGCCCGTGATGTATTGAGTGTGGCAGCCTCTTGGGATGTTCTTGCTTGGTGCACAAGCTTGGTGAACTTGTCGTAATTCTTGGGGTCCGCTGGGAGATGGATGATCTTCCTTTCTAGATCTTCTTGGAAGGCAGGCCAGTTCGCTTTCCCAAAGTTGAATGTTCTTCGGAATGGAACTGTGGCTGGGGTGATTGCAGCATTGACTGTAATGCCGATGGGACGGTGTTGGGTTCTTGGCAGTGGCTCCAGAACCAGCTTCTTACTTAATCCGGTGATCTTATGGCTGAAAAACGCGATATCATGGTTGTAGCCTGCTTTCCATTGCTTGCTGTTGAAGGACTTTGGTTGTTTGGCATCGTGGTTCAGATTAAGATGACTGTTTTCAGCCCAGGCTTCTACTGCATCTACATCTGCGTTGCTGTTGGCGTAACCCCATTGCGTGTTGTGGCTGTTGAAATCTCCAATTACAATCTTCGGTTTTCCAGATGATGGTATTTCAGGCATCTCTAAGGGTGTGGTAGGCGGTTTGTAAACTGAGGTAACGGTAATTCCTCGGAGCTCAGCTTTTAGGACTTCGATGTCGTTTTTATCGCTCTTTGATGTTGATTCGGCGATTGTCCCATTTTTTGCTAGTATGATGGTTCCGTATTTCTCATGTGGTCTTTCTATGAGGGTGGTCATACCTTCCACACGAGGGCCTGCGAGAACAATCCATGCACACGATGGCCAACAATAAAATAACTTCTACACCCTCGACCTAGCCACCACCACCATAATCCAGCCCACGACGAGAACCTCATAAATAGCTTCAGAAACCAGACCATTAGAAAACTCGGCATCATGGCCACAAACATCACACCATCAACATATGCCGGAAACACACCACCACACACAACCCCCAGCACCATCTCAATCCTCGCCCCGGTTACAACCCAGGAAACACTGGCACTCATCAAAGCCACAACAAGGCCTCACCTCTCGACTCTGCTCCTAAAGCACTGCTCTGCCCAGTACGACGACATAATCACCAAACTAGCTAACGCAGCCTTCGTCACGGGAATTTTCCCATCTCAATTAGAACTTGACCAAATCACACCACTACTCAAGTCTCCAACACTGGACCGCGACGACCCCACACACTACTGCCCATCACCAACCTTTCCACATTCTCCAAAATCATTGAGTGTCTCATTCTAAAGCGCATACCAAACCACATCACATCCTCGCCCAATTTCAACACATTTCAATCCACATACCGCATAGCACACTCAATCGAAACCGCACTCATCAAAATACTAGAGGACATTCTCACCCTGATAGACAACGGATCCACAGCAGCACTCATCTCCCTCGACCTTTCATTCGCCTTTGACAACATCATCCACGATATCCTCTGGGAGCGTCTCTCTACCAACATCGGCATCACTGGCACTGCACCCAACCTCATCGCCTCATTTCTCGCTTCCAGACCAACTTATATCAAAATGGGCATCTCAACAACACCCATCACCACATCCACTTGTGGGGTCCCACAAGGCTCCGTACTATCACCTTTATTCTTCACCGCCTACATTTCACCACTCAGCCGCCTCATTGACAGTCACGACATACGGCATCACACCTACGCCGACGACATCAAACTCTACACCACCCTTACCTCACCTGATAACACAAGCAACCTAGAGTCCTGCACAACAGCACTGAAGAATTGGCTACAGCACAACAAGCTCCTCCTCAACTCTAATAAATCAGTCACAACAACAACAACAACAACCGCCTTTTGCCACTAAGTGGCGGTGACGTCACCACATTGCCTGTGCCAGGCCACATGCACCTTGAGGACACGTGAAGTGTTGAAAGCTCGTCGACAGGAGGTCACAGGACAGACCCAGGTGCCTGACTGAGATGACTGGCAGATGCACTACCTGAGCTCCCTACCGTGCCAACTTGCTGTGCTTTGGTCGCTCGGCGCTCGGCTCACAATATACATCAGCACGAGCAAGCACCTCGCGAATACTCAACTCCGCAACAACCCTGCATCGCCGACTCTCACATTGAACCCTCAGCTCATCTAAAAATTCTGGGAACAACACTAGACCCCAAACTCACTTTCAGCACGCACATAAACAACATCACCAGATCCTGCAACTACCACCTACGAGCACTGTGGCAAATCCGTCCACTAATCGCCACCCAAACAGCACAAACCATCGCCTGCACCCTCATCGCCAGCCGCTTTGACTACTGCAACGCAATACTCACAGGAATCACGAAACACCAGAGCGCTAACTGCAACATCTTCAGAACAACCTAGCACGTGCAGTCCTTAACATCAAAGCGAGCGACCAACCAACCACAAAATGCATGGAGATTCTGCACTGGCTACCCATCCACAAACGCACACTTATAAAACTGCAATAATATGTCACCACGCTATCCGCACAGGACACCCTAAATACCTCGCATCACTACTCTGGCCACTCGCATCAAAACAATCCCGTACTCTGCACAGCTCATCACAGCACCTACTCCATACACCGAGCTCACGCACAACCTTCACGAAACGCCGATTCTCGGTCGCGGCACCCACAACCTGGAACAGCCTGCCACACCTATTGCGTCAAACACAGTCCCCCACAGCCTTCAATAAAACTTTTATAAAGTGACCTCTTCACCGACTCACAACAAACCGACTGATCAGGGCTCCGCACCTCCGAATCAACCAGTGCAACGCGCTGGGGGAAAATGCGGGCGTTACAAAAGTAGATTATTATTATTATTATTCGGCGATCTTACTGAAACTAAAAGTCGTTGCTAATCTACTCGTCGCTGCTGATAAAGGATTGCCAAGTATTCTTGTCCTCATGGACCTGAGTGATTCCTTTGATACCGTTGATCATCGAATCCTACTTGAGCGACTTGAGAGTATGGGGATCTCTGGATCTACCTTGCATTGGCTGAGATCCTACTTGTCCGACCAGAAGCAGTTTGTCAGCCTTGGAGGACAAAAGTCGGAGACTCATCCTGTTTTGTCTGGAGTTCCACAGGGTTTAGTTCTCGGCCCACTCCTCTTCAGCACCTACCAACAACCTCTTGGCCATATTCTGTGCAGCCTTAATCTTAGCTACCATTGCTATGCCGATGACATCCAAATCTATATCCACGCAAAGAGCTGAAAGACAACGATGTCCAGAGGCTGACCATCGTGCTTCGAAGCATCGCAAAGAAGAAGAATCCATCAATGAGCCTGGTCTTTGCATGTCTTCTTCACTGTTTACTGTGAAGGCGTGGCTCAATTCTAATTTACTAAAACTAAATGGCGATAAAACAGAGGTCCTGCTTGTCGGAACGCCGCCGCAATTGTCCAAGGCTGAACCTATCAAATTGATGCTTGGCGACCAGACAACTGAAGTTGCAAAGGGAGTCAGGAGTCTAGGTGTGACTCTTGATTCCTCACTCACTTTCAAGACACACATCAACAAGGTGACGGAGGTAGCCTATTTTAACTCAGAAACATAGCCAGACTGTGCGACATCCTGTCACCTGCTGATGCTGAGAAGCTAATACACATCTTCATCTCCTCACGATCCATGATCACATATCCCCAGTACTGATGTCTCTCCACTGGTTACCTGTTAAATATAGGAACGAATCCAAGATCCTCCATCTCACTTACAAGCCTCTCACTGATGCAGCTCCAACTTAAATCCGTGACTTCTAAAGGCACCCTCCTCAACACGACAACTTCTTTGCGATTCTTCAAAGCACGATGGTCAGCCTCTGGACATCGTTGTCTTTCAGCTCGGCCTCGAAGTGTTTTGTATAATTCGCAGGCAATACCAAGTATTACCTGACAGGGATCGCGACGTGAACGCTTCTACCTTGACCCCCTACACGACAACTAAGATCCTCCAATACACACTTGCTGTATGTTCCCAGGTCGCACCTCCAATTGATGGGTGACAGAGCCTTCTTGCGCGGTGCTCCAAGACTCTGGAATGCCTTCCCACTGGAAACTCGTTCAGCGGAGTCCTTGACCATCTTCAAAACTCGTTTCAAGACTCAATGCTGCTGTGCCAGGATGTTGGCTCTATTCCTACCTGCGCCTTCATGGGAAAATGTATTCCTTCCCCTGGCTTGGACTGTTGGTGCGGGTCAGTGGTGCTGTGCCATGGCTCTCTCTCTCTTCCGATCTGCTTGGGTACATATTTTCCCTCCTTGCTTGATGTAGAATAATTATTAATTATTAATTGTATTACCAACCCTCCATCAATGTTCAGAAACCGATTAATCCTGTACAGGGTCGCGGTGAGCCGGATCCTATACCGGCAGACACAGGGTGCAAGGCAGAGGTAACACCGAGCATGGGACGCCAGTCCATTGCATGGCTCCTGGGGAAATTTAGTCAGTACACCAATTAACCTGGCATCATGTCTTTGGACGGTGGGAGGAAACCGGAGTGCCCGGCAAAAACCCACGCAGACACGGGGAGAACATGTGCATCACTTACCAAACAGCAATAATATTCCACTATGCTATCCACACAGGCCACCCTTAATGCCTCGCATCGCTACTCCAGCCACTCATCTCAACACAATCCCGTACTTTATGCAGCTAATCACAGCACCTACTTCACACACCACGCTCACGCACAACCTTCGCACAACGCCTCTTCTCTGTCGCAGCATCTACAACCTGGAACAGCCTGTCACATCAACTACGCCAAACAAAATCCCCCACAATCTTCAAAAAACTACTAAAAGAAAACCTCTTCATCGACTCAGGACAAACCCACTGAGCCAGCCTCCGCACCTCTGAATCGATGGGTGCGATTTGCCTGGGGGATTTGATCGTGTTACATATGTTTTTATTATTATTCTTCGACTTGACGGCTTCTCTCCCCAATGGTGTCCACCATTGGGTCCTAGGCTTGCCACCATGACAGGCATCTCACCGCCTTCACGCCGCAGCTTTTAGCAGCCGCCTCCAGCACTTGAGGTCGTGAACAAGAGGCACTCACACTCAATGTCCTTGACCTCTCCTGGGATGCAGAAGGTCTTTTGGAGTGCGAGTTGAATCCTTCCGCACCTCGCATTATTCCAAATGTTCCCAGGCAATCCGCACTGCTCGTTTATGTCTTCCTGGTCTATCGAGCAGACGCTCTGTATGTCAGATCCAACTCACTACTCAGTAGTGATCAATTGACAGCTCTGCCCCTCTCTTCACCCGATTGTTCAAAACATAAGCCCTTATGTCTGCTGAAACAAATATAACGTCCGATCATCGACATTTGCCCTAAAGATCTCTGGTACCAGGTACGCTTGTGAGCTTCCTTCTGTTCAAACATGGTGTTTGTTATGGACAATCCATGACTAGCACAGACGTCCAGTAATAACTTACCACTCAGGTTTAGATTGAGGAGGCCATTCTTCCCAATGAAGCCCATCCAGGAATCTCCATCGTTCCCCAAGTGTGCATTGAAGTCATCCAATAGGACGGGGGTCAAGGTAGAAGCGTTCACGTCGCGATCCCTGTCAGGTAATACTTGGTATTGCCTGCGAATTCTACCAAACACTGAGAGGCCGAGCTGAACGACAATGATGTCCAGAGGCTGACCATCGCAAAGAAGAAGACCAAATAGGACTATAAGGTCAGTAGAAGAAGACCCAATAAGACTATAAGGTCAGTAGACTGCATCCTATCGAGCACAGCACGAACTGACTACGCGAAGGCTAAATAGAGTGAACTGCTGTTTGGTGCTTACACGCAAACAACAGTCCAAGTTTTCTTCTCTGAAACCCGAAGTATCATTGAAGCGACCCTCTTGTCCACAGGAAAAAAACCGTGCGGCACCAAGCCAAGGGCTTGTGAGTATCCCCACACGCACCCTGGGCCACTTAATAGGGCCCACCATGGAGTAGGAGAGAGACCACCCCCGATCGAGACGTTTGGTTCCAGAGCTAATGCTGTGTGGGGAGGTGAGAAGAACTATGTGAAGCTGGTACTTTACCGCTTCCTCCACAAGCTCCAGCTCTTTCCCCGCCAGAGATGTGACATTCCACTTCCCAATAGTCGAGTTTACCCAATCGTATTAACGATTCACTCCTCTTCAAATTTGCTGACGTCACTCCTTTGATAAAATATCCTTTCCTTAATGTCTAAGCTCTTGAGATTTTCAAATCCCATTTAAATCCTGCCAGATCTCTCCGAGAACATCGAGCTTACAGTTGCTATGCAGGTTCAACATTATTTGGTAATTATTGAGCTGCACTGCCTCCAACCGCAAGACCCTGCTGTGCATAGTAAACGCGGCTGGGAAGACCATTGGTGCCTCACTTCCCTCCCTCCTGGACATTTACAACATCCGCCTAGCCCGCAAAGCAACCAGCATTTCGTGCGATCCCACCCATCCCTCACACAGCCTCTTCAGTCTCCTGCCATCTGGGAGAAGATTCCGGAGCCTCCGAGCCCGCTCCACCAGACTATGTAACAGCTTTATACATCAGGCTGTGGGGATGCTGAACTCTACCTCCTCTACCTCCAAAAAGTCTGGACTGTAACTTACCCATTCCACCCACTACACTTCCAACTGCAACAGCCATAAGAACGTTTTAATACACAAGCATATAAGCACACACACACCCCCACACTCTGTCCAGAACACGACAAAACCTGCTGCTAACTACTTGTCCTGTAGATGGCACATTACTTGCACTATATTAGTTTTATCTGCACAATATTTGTTATAATTAGTTTTTGTTCAAGATCTGTGCCTTGTTATTATCCCGCCCCCCGACCCCCAGCTTACCATAACGTGTAAATGTGAAAAAATGTTAGTACGGTCGTGCCCAGCTTTACATCATTTCGACCTGCGTCGAGTTCGCCTTTGCGCCACTTTTCTGGTGTAAATGTCGGTTCAGCGAGCGTCATTGCGTCCAGCGTTGCGTCGCTCAGCGACGTCACCTACGTCATAAAAAATATGACTAAGATGTGTTTTTAGTGCTCTTTAAGGTTTTAGCAATAGTTATATTCTTTCGCGAGTTGTTTGCGCTGGTTTTACGGTGTTTTACAGTGTTTGTCCACATTTTAAGAAATGTTTATGGCATTGCATCCGGTTTGCGTCGGGAACCAGGTTGCGTCACGGCTTTTGGAGCCAGTTAATGACGTTGGGCAGGGTATGGCTGTATTTTTTAAACCTAGTATTTTTAAACCTTTGTTGTTGTATTACAGTCCATGTATGTGCCAACACCGGGGTCTGAGAGAAACGGAATTTCGATCCTCGATATGTCCTGTACATATGTTAGGATTGACAATAAAGTTGAATTGAAATTGACCTTCTTGATCCATTCCAGTTTGAGTTCAGACCTCGTCGCAGCATGGTAACAGCCCTTGTTAGAATACTGGACCTGCCCAGTATGTCACTCCTATGTCTAGTCCGCAATCCTCGTTCACCACAATTAATGCCCGGATGCAATACATTTCCTCCAATTAATTAATGACAAAACCATGGTGTTGATTACCGAATTTCCACATCTATTATGAAAAGTTGGTTTTGCCTGTGTGATGGTCAATGCCCACATTAGTAATGATAATTCATCTAAATAGCTGCTCTTTTCATATAACTTTTTGAGCGTCTCTCATCTCTCCACAAAGCAACACTCAAGACGGCAATCCTGACAGAACAACTATTGATAGCAATTTCCATACATGAAGCCTCAAACCCTACATAAATACAGATTAGTGATACTGTAATGTCCTCGAATTGACCAGAAGTTAGGGGGGCCCGACTTTGAGTGTCCACCGGAAGGGGTGCATTGTGGTGGGGGGAATCTGTACTACCTGAGGCACCAGAAAGCCTGGGAGAGATAGTGATGGACAGGCGAGTTGGGACTTGCCCCCCTGTGTCCTATTGACTCAGGAGAACCCCTGTGGCGAACTCCATTGTGTAGAGATTAGTTGAGGCTAGACGTGGATTGAAGACGTGAGGTCACTCGCATCAGGTTAGGGGTGACATCAGTTTGCGCGGGAGTTTTAGAGGATAAAGGCGGGCGCCCGGGATGTTCGGGGTTGAGATTGCTTTGGAGGTCTGCTTAGGCCGGGCCGTGCTTTGCACAGCTCGGCCCACGTGTTCTGTGAGCTGGGGAGTTGGCGTGGTGTGCGCGCTGCGGCGCTCCACTGCTAGATAGTAACTAA
>JAZEWU010000071.1:14275-32575 GCA_036362915.1 Geotria australis | reverse complement strand
AAAAGTCGACGCTAACTAAAACATTTCCAATTTATAATGTGCGCGGCATTTGTTGTCGAAGCTATTCGTTCGAAGAGATGACGGACTCAGAGGTCGTGAGGAAACTGCAGAGACGGGGAGAGTCAGCCACGCGGTTATCCGGTGCCCAGCCGCCACACTCCGCTTCCTATAATGAAGTTAGCAGCCAATTAATTAATGCGTGTTTATTTTAGTCGTGGGAGGAAACCGGAGAACACGGAGGAAACCCACGCAGAACAGGGGGTGTGTGTTGGGGTTGGGGGTGAACACACAAACCCCACACAGAAAGGCCGGCATCGAACCGTCTCGGGCATGACCTTCTTTCTGTGAGGCGCGGATGTTACCACCGCATAGACACCCTGGCGTATATAGCCTCTGATAAATTGTTGGGGCAAACGCTGTCAGGATTTTTGGACCCTGTGCACCTCAAGGCGGTGGCGTAGTGGGTAGCGCTGCCGCCTCACAGCAAGAAGGCCCCGCGTTCGAATCCCGGCTCGGGGGCCTTTCTGTGTGGAGTTTTCATGTTCTTCGCCCCGTGTCCGCGTGGGTTTTCGCCGGGCACTCCGGTTTATCTCCCACCGTCCAAAGACATGCTGCCAGGTTAATTTGCCTACTGAGAAAAATTGCCCTAGGTGCCCTGCGATGGACTGGCGTCCCATCCTCGGTATCCCCCTGCCTTGCGCCCTGTGTCTTCCGGGATAGGCTCCGGCTCACCGCGACGCTGTACGGGATTAATCGGTTTCAGAAAATGAATGGATGGATGTGCACCTCAAGGCCCGCTTGGCCCACTCGGGTCCGGTCTCCACGGATTGCTAAGTGGCGCTCGCGGTCCGCCGATGGGTCGCGACCCACCGGCTGAGACCCGCTGCCGGATACACGCGCTCGCACGCAAACACGTACCCAAGCATAACTCCGGTTATAACGCACAATCACACACACACGCACGCACACACGGCACTACGAAAACAAACAGCCTCCATCTGGTGCGCGTGGCGTGGGGAAGGCTGTAGCTGATAGCCAGGACGCTGGAGGAGGAGGAAGGGACGGAGGAGGGAGGCACGGAGAGCCTCGCAGACCAAGAAGATTGTTCAGAGTAGAAGGAATGCCTCTCTGTGCCGCAGTGAGGCACAATCGGTCAGCTTTTATTTAGGCTGAGAGGAACCGTTGAGCTGCGTAGCTCTTACTAACAGTTGTCCAGCGGGAAGAGTTAAGCAAGTTACAACATCTCAGGGCAGCACAGGCAATTTAGTCAGGATAATTAAGCTAGGGCCACTCGTCTTTGACCTGTGGGAGGAAACCGGAGTAACCCCTGCAAAAACCCACGCGGACACGGGGAGAACACACAAATGTAACACGAAGGCTTTCGTGACCAATGTTATCCATAGTCGAGCTCTTTTTATGAGTTAGGTCACGTAAAAAATATAAGTGTCGTAAACCCGCCTCCACCCGACACAGCCAATCGGTAAAGGGTTGTCACGTGAACAAAAACGCGCCAATTCGTGACTACTTCAGCAGCACACCGGTGTGTTGGAGAGCGAGCCCACAACATTTACAATGAAGGTACGACGTTTCGCTGATAGTTCATCAGGAACAAGGATTTACGTTACCTAACTCCTAAAAAAAATTGCTAGACTGTGGAGAACACACAAACTTCGCGCAGAATGACGCCCGAGGCGGGATTCGAACCGCCTCGGGCAGGACTTTGTTTGCGCGCCGCGCCGCCCGTTCACCCCGTCGCTGTACGGCCACATCCGTGCGCCAAGGTGCTCTTCCGCGGTTTGTTTGTTGCTCCTGCGGAGGAATTGATTAATTTATTCTCAAGTCGCCGCCTCATCCTGTGGAGGAGGGCCCCACAGCAGCATTTTTCACGAGTGCCACTTCCAGATAAAATAACCAGACAAAGGGGCTCCCTCTCCGCATCCTCCCTCTTCCCTCGCAGGCACGCACGGCATTTACAGTAGGCCCAGTTGTTCCCAAACGTTCTCGGTTCACGGCACCCTTTAGTGTATATCAGGACTTCTTCCACGGCGCCCATTGTCAGAAAATATATGGCATGTATCGAAAATTTGGAATATCCCGCGGCGCACACTTTGGGAACCACTGTAGTCAGCGACAGCGGTAGAGGCCTATGTCACAAACACGAGTGTGTTGTAACTATTGTCGTACGGTTTGATTCGTTCGTTCATTGTTAGAAATTGCTTAATCCTGTACAGGGTTGCGGTGAGCCGGAGCTTACCCCGGCAGACACAGGGCGCAAGGCAGGGGTATACCCAGGATGGGACGTTAGTCCATCACAGGGCACCATGGGCAATTTAGTCCGCAGGCCAATTAATCTATGCAGCAGCGTGTCTTTGGACTGTGGGGGGAAACCGGAGTGCCCGGCGAAAACCCACGCTGACACGGGGGAGGACATGCAAACTCCACGCAGAAAGGCACCCGAGGCGGGATTCTAACCCGGGGATTTTTGCTGCGAGGCGGCAGCGCTACTCACTGCGCCGCCTTGCTGCCCCTTGATACAAGCACGACGTAAATCAAGTTTAAATGTTGAATTATGACATCGCGGGAACGCTACTAACCACTCTGCCACCTCTCTACCTTCACCGTGCAACACACAGGTGCTCCACCAGGTGTGCAGCTCGGAGCCACCGCCGTTACCACCTCCCCACCGACATCGTCACCAACGGCATCTCCACTGTCGCCACCACCAATCACCACCTCCGCACCGCTACCCGGCACCGTCACGACCAACATCGTCACCGCCACCGCCATCCCAACAAACAGCGCCACGCACCGGTCCAACCGCTGCCGCCAGCACCGCCGCCATGTCGCCTCCGCCGCCGCCGCACCAGTGCCACCACAACGAGACGGTGGCCTTCTTCTACAACAACAGCAACAAGACGATGTACGACGACTGGACGATGGGCCACAAGGTGGTGATGGTGCTGGGCATCGGCGTGTGCGTCTTCATCATGCTGGCCAACCTGCTGGTGATGGCGGCCGTGCGCGCCAACCGGCGCTTCCACTTCCCCATCTACTACCTGATGGCGAACCTGGCGGCGGCGGACTTCCTGGCGGGCGCCGCCTACTGCTACCTCATGTTCAACACGGGCCCCAACACGCGCAAGCTCACCGTCAACACGTGGATGCTGCGCCAGGGCCTGATGGACACGAGCCTCACGGCGTCGGTGGCCAACCTGCTCGCCATCGCCATCGAGCGCCACATCACGGTGTTCCGCATGCAGCTGCACACGCGCATGAGCGAGCGCCGCGTCGTGGTGGTCATCGCGCTCATCTGGCTGGTGGCCATCCTCATGGGCGCCATCCCCAGCATGGGCTGGAACTGCCTGTGCGACATCGGCGCCTGCTCCACCATGGCGCCGCTCTACAGCGTCAGCTACGTCATCTTCTGGGCCGTGTCCAACCTGTCGACGTTCCTCATCATGGTGGGCCTGTACGGCCACATCTTCGTGTACGTGCGGTCGCGCGCCATGCGCATGGCGCGCCACACCTCGGGCGCCCGGCGCAACCGCGAGACCATCATGAGCCTGCTCAAGACGGTCACCATCGTGCTCGGTAAGCGGCGGCACCGGTGGCGACGAGAGACGGGCGCTTGTTATGAAGATAGTTGTTTGTTATCGCGGCAGGGGAAAAATAGCCGGTCGAGGTCGCGGGCTCCTTTACGGGAAGCCTGCGTTGACACAACGAACGCGCGAATTGACGAGAATAACTAAAAAATAAATGCGAAAATACGAATTTGAAAATAACAAATTAACCGCAGTGAGTCGCGCTGCCGCCTCACAGCAACAAGGACCCCGTTTCGAATCTCGGCTCGGGTGCCTTTCTGTGTAGAGTTTGCATGTTCTTCCCGCGTCCGCGTCGGTTTTCGCCGGGCACTCCGGTTTCCTCCCACAGTCCAAAGACAT
This sequence comes from Geotria australis, assembly GCA_036362915.1. Lineage (NCBI taxonomy): Eukaryota > Metazoa > Chordata > Hyperoartia > Petromyzontiformes > Geotriidae > Geotria > Geotria australis. The sequence goes on along the minus strand of JAZEWU010000071.1, from coordinate 28,634 downwards.
GCTGCTGCATAAAATCATTGTCCTGCGGACTAAATTGCCCGCTGTTCCCCGTGATGGACTGGCGTCCCATCCGGGGTATACCCCTGCCTTGCGCCCGTGTCTGCCGGGATAGGCCTCCGGCTGACCGCGACCCTGCACAGGATTAAGCGGTTTCTGATAATGTAAATTATTACCATTAATAATCGCTTGCAGTTAAGAGCGCCGGTGGTAGTTATCTATATATTTACACTGACACACAGCATGAGTGCGTGACGGCGCGAGTGCATTGCCGTTGAGCCTCAGATGTGCCGCGAGGTTGTGTAGCGCATGGCCAGTGTTAGGCCCGTCCTCAACATTCCTGCCGAGTCAAGTGCCGGGATAATCGCTCGGGTATGCGCCCGGCCCCTGCCATAAAAATGTGGAATTTCCGTCGGTGGGGGGGGGGCCGGTTGCGCCGATCCGGTGACCTCGCGGTCAGGGGTGAAAGTAACGGTCGTATCGCGGCCTGTCTCGTCTTACCTCTAGGATGATTTAGTTTGTTAATAGTAACAATTTTAATAGTACTGATGTAGGTTTGCACGGCTCCGTTTATGATGGTTGCTCTTCGGAGCTGTTCTTTCTCGATAGCCGTGTCGAGCGGTCTGCCTCCTTTGCGACGTTTCTCCTCTCGCGTTGGAAGCGAGGGAGGGAGATTGCTCGACACGGCTTTCCCGAAAGAACCGGACCGTACCGGTTTACTTTTGATTCCTGCCCAAGGGATACTTTGCGGTGTGGTCAACCTCGCTGATAGGGGATGGCCAACCTCGCCCCCAGATGAACCGGAGATTCACTGGAATCGGTATCGATCTCCCATTCCTCCGGGAACTACTTAAAGCAATCCGGGGGGTTTTACCGAGACCGGTAGAATTAATGAAAATGGTTTGTAAGAGCTTTCTCGAAAGAAATTATTTCTTGAAAGCGTTTCTCGTACATCGAGCCGTGAAAACCTGCATCGTTCCGCTACAATCGATGACACTAGCAGAGTACGCGCGGCACGGTGGCGCGGCGGTGAGTAGCGCTGCCGCCTCACAGCAAGAAGGACCCGGGTTCGAATCCCGGCTCGGCTGCCTTTCTGTGTGGAGTTTGCACGTTCTCCCCGTGTCCGCGTGGTTTTTCGCCAGGCACTCCGGTTTCATCCCACAGTCCAAAGACACTGCTGCATGTCTTTGGACTCTGGTGGAAACCCACGCAGAACAGGGAGAGAGAGAACAGGGGGAGAGAACACACAAACCGTACACCGAAAGGCGCCCGAGGCGGGAATCGAACCGCCTCTGGCAGGATCATTCTTTCTGTGAGGCGCAGATATTACCACTGCACCGCCCTGCCTGCTGTTATTTCGCGATGGCCGTATCGAGCGTTGCTCCTCTCTCCTTCGCGACGAAGCCTTCTTCGTAAGCATACAAACAAACCCGGACGGCGTTATTTAGTCTCGTTGGGAGCGTGGCCTCGCCAAAATATCCGCGCCGGCCCTTGGCCAGCGAACTCCGTTCGCCCCATTTACAGCCGCTTTCAGAACGTAAATTATTATCGTTCCGTCATTATTACATCAGTGGCCGACGATGGCGGCGGAGCCAACGCACTACGCACTCGATTAATCCGCGTAAATATATCTCAACCCGCGCGGCAAATATTTGAAAACGTTTTATAAACACAAAACAAAGCCAGAGCGTGAAACCATAGGAGGCGAGGAGGAGACGGGGCTGGTGGGGGGAGGGTTGGGGGGCGTTTGCGGGAAGAGTGATGACTGTGAGAGTTGCTCATAAGAGCTGCTCTTTTGGGATAGCCGCGTCGAGCGTTCCTCCTCTCTCTCCGCCGCGACGTTTCGCCTCCCACGGAGGCCTCGTCAGGCTCAGCCGGATGAAGAGGAGCGGAGGAACGCTCGACGCGTCGATCCCGAAAGAGAGCAGTCCTCTTGAGAGCAAACTCTCGTCACTACCCTATACATTACTATCCACCACGGCGTATACTACACGAGTGTACACTAACCTATGCACTCCACTGCATTACACTATAATAATAATTTTTAAAAACGCACGGAGCCGTGACTAAGCCGCATCGTTGCGGGGCGACGTTCGGGTTGCTGAGTCGGAGCTTTTGAAAGAGCGACGAGATAAGGGCGGCCGCTGGCTCCGCGGGACGGGACGTCCCTCGCAAAACAACACGGGTTCATCCCTCCGTCCGTTCGTTCGTTCGTCCGTTCGTTCGTTCGTTCGTCCGTTCGTTCGTTCGTTCGTCCGTTCGCTATCAGTCCCCGATTAATCGTGTGGAGCGAGGCTGCACAGCATATGGGCTCGCGGTGCCGGCCCGCCAATAAACGGTTATCCGGCCAGTAAAGAGTAGTAAAACTAAAAGTATTTTTAAAACAGTTTAATTGATGTCTGGCCTATGTTAAAATACACTCGTGTTTGCGACATGGGCCCATACTGCCTATAGCCTACTGCTAGAAACTACACTACCCTATACACTATACTACTGTAAAATAAACACTGTTATGCACTCTTGTGCCAGCCGGAGAGGGGGTCGGAGGGATCCTTATAATATTATAATAATATATTTTTGTAACGCGCGCATATTCTCCGGGCGCGTTGCACCCGTTGATTCGCAGCCGCGGAGCCTTGCTCAGTCGGTTTGTTGTGAGTCGGGGAAGAGGTGACTTTTTAAACGTTTTTTGAAGGTTGTGGGGGACTGTGTTAGGCGTAATAGATGTGGCTACAGGCTGTTCCAGGTTGTGGGTGCCGCGACCGAGAATCGGCGTCGTGCGAAGGTCGTGCGTGAGCGCGGTGTGTGGAGTCGGTGCTGTGATGAGCTGCGTAGAGCGCGGGATTGTGTTGCGGCGAGTGGCCGGAGTAGTGATGCGAGATATTTATGGTGTCCTGTGTGGATAACCCGGTGGCATATTATTGCTGTTTTGTAAGTGATGCGTTGGTGGATGGGTAGCCAATGTTGGTAGTTCCTTGTAGGCCGGATTTTCAACTGTACGGCATTTGCAGGAATCTAGCAGAAGGAAGAAAGCGCTGGTGGTATTGACCGTGACAGCCTGTTGACCTCTGAATCAGCTGACCGCTTCGCGACCTCTGATTGGGCGAGCTGGCGGGACCATCTCGGGGGTTCTGTTCCGGCCTCCGTGTCCGATAAGTGCTGGCCGGTCTCCGGCTCTAAAAATAAAATAAATCTGTTGATGTGCGTTTCGCATCACGAGCCCCTAATCGTCCGGAGTTGGACGTTGGATTTTGGAACAAAGATTAGTTTGAGTTTTGCTCTCGAGAGCTGCTCTTCCGGAATAGCTGTGTCGAGCGATTCGCGAAAGCTCTCTTCATTATCAGGTGCCTGAAGATGCTTATGATGATGCCTCCAGCGTGGGAGGCGAAACATCGCGACGGAGCGAGGAGGAACGCTCGATACAGCTATCCAGAACAGGCAGCACTCAGCAATGAATTAGTCACGGTAGAGCTGAAGTCTATCCCCGCAGACACAGGGCACGTGGCAAGGCGATACCCAGGATGGAACGCCAGCCCAACGCAGGGCACCGGTGGCAATTTACTCAGCAGGCCAATTAACCTAGCGGCATCAGCGTGTCTTTGAACTGTGGGAGGAAACGAGAGTGAGTGGTTTGGTGAGTGGTAGCAGACTGTGGTAGGAAACCGGAGTACCTAGTGAAATCCCACAGTCACAGAGATAATAATAACAAAAATATTACATTTATAACGCGCACATATTCATTCACTGTCGAAGGTACTCATTCGACAAGAGAACGACTCAGAGAATAATAATAATAGTCTACTTTTGTAACGCGCGCATTTTCTCCGGGCGCGTTGCACCCGTTGATTCGGAGGCGCGGAGCCCTGCTCAGTCGGTTTGATGTGAGTCGGTGAAAATAACATACAAACACCGCATAGAAATGCTCCCAAGGTGGGACTCGAACCCGGGTACTTCTTGCTGCGAGGCGGCAGCGCTACCCTGTGGACCACCGTGCCGCCCCAAAAGGCGTTACAACCCAGATTTTGGATTTTCGGAATCGACGATTTCCGGATGGTAATCGTGGATCGTGTCCGTGGTAACGGTAACCGTGGCAACCACGTGCGGTAACGGCGGGCACTGGTTTTGTTTGACGCAACGCTGCCAGGAAGCGGTTGCCGTGGTGACGCGACAAACCGCAAACTCCCGCGTAGTCACGCAATCTTGTGGGTTTTTTTTTTAAAACCCCTTTTGCATGCCCGCCACTCCCTGTTTTTAAGTAAATATTTTCTGGGCGACTCCCCCCAACTGTTCCTTAATGAGTGGCAGTCGTCCAAAAGAAGGTTTAGGAACGTGTTCTTTTTTATATATTATTAGCAGAGTACCCGTCCTGTGGGCGATCTTGTTGCAAGCGTGTAACGCGGTATTCTGACGTCTCTCGTCGATGAGGTTTTTATTGCCGACGCGACTGTTTTAACCTGGAGTTTTTTTTCTCCCCGGATAAAGGCGGAAGAGCGCCTTAAGACGGTCGATGGTTTCCGTGCGCAAGTGGGAATTTAAAGCCGAAAGCATTACAGTTTCAGAAGAGCGATCGATAAGTCACGGTTGCTCTTCAGAGCTCTTCTATCGGGATAGAACAGTCACGAGAGAAAGATGGAGATCGCTCGGTGACACGGCTATCCCGAAAGAACAGCTCGAAAGAGCCATGGAAACCTACAATCAATACGTGATATGTAAAGCTGAATTTATCTGAAATTAATCATACAAACTCCACTCTCTAACTCTGCAGAACAGGGAGAGAACACACACACTCCACATGGGAAGAGGCCAGAGGTTGGGTATCCAACCCAAGATTTTTTTGCAGTGATGCACAATCACTCATTCATTAATTGTCAGCAACCGCTTAAACCTGTACAGGGTGGTGGTGAGCCGGAGCCTATCCTGGCAGACATAGGGCGCAAGGCAGGCCTTTACCTAGGATGGTACGCCAGTCCATCACAGGGCCCCGGGGAGAATTTAGTCAGGACAATTAACCTAGGCTGCATGTCTTTGGACTGTGGGAGGAAACAGGAGTACCCTGAGAAAACCCAATAGAAAAAAAGCTACCTGAGCCGGGAATTGAACCCTGGACCCTTCTTGCTGTGAGGCAGCAGCGCTACTCACTGTGCCCCAATCACGAGCACCAACTGCACTCTATTAACCACGCCACCTTCGTTTGAAATCAACGTATAATTTTTCAATTCCAATTGTCGCCCTGACCCTTTCCTGTCTCGCGATGACGGTTACAGTTTGGACCATTCTTGAACTCCCCATCCATTTAGCCATTGTCATAAACCGCTTAAGCCTGTACAGGGGTCGCGGTGAGCCAGATCCTATCTCGGCAGACACAGGACGCAAGGCAGGGCTTTCACTGTTCGGGCCCCTAGGCTCTGGAACAGTCTCCCTGACATGATAAAAGCTGCCAAGTCTGTGTCTTCTTTGAAAACCATGTTGAAAACTCACTTTTATACTTTAGCCTTTAGTTAAGTTATTTTTGACACATTACGATTGTATTTTGTGTCATTGCTTTATTCTGTTTCTACCATGTTGATTTATGCCAACTGTAAAGCACCTTGAGCTGTTTGCATGATAGGTGCTATATAAATAAAGTATTATTATTCCCAGGATCGGACGCCAGTCCATCACATCTTGAACTTCCCGTGACCTCAAGATTTGTTAGGCCTCAGTCGCGCGGTATGGCCCGGCCATTGAGGCCGCATTGGGAGGCCCTGGCGTGGGGGCCACTGAGCAGAAGTTATCGTTGGGCCCCTCCTGCAAATGAATGAAATCCCAGCGAGATGACTGGCAGAGATGGAGACGAGAGGTCTGTGTCGCTCAGATAACAAGAGACGGGGACTAAGAATAGAGCTGCAGCCAGCAGAGATTAAGGAGATGTGGCCAAGATAGAGACTCAATTCAATTAAACTTTATTTGTCAACTCTACCATATGTACAGGACATACAGAGGATCGAAATACCGTTTCTCTCAGACCCCGGCGTTGTTTACTGTCGTTCTCAGAGGTTATTTGTTTTTTTTATCTTAATTGTGTTGCTTTTGTTAGCGTTAGGATTTTGAACTAATATTTTACGAGGTTCGCTCTCCCGTGACAAAGTAAGGAGCACAGAAATCCGGGAGAACCTCAAAGTAAAGTTGCTGCTCCTTCGGATTGAGAGGAGCCAGTTGAGGTGGTTCGGGATCTGTTACTCCAGGGAGGCTCCATCTCCCGGGAAGTCTACCAGGCATGGCCCCCTGGGTGGAGACCTAGAGGCCGACCCAGAACACGCTGGAGGGATTATATCCTTCCGACTGGCCTGGGAATCCCCCAGGAAGAGCTGGAATCTGTTGCTGAGGAAAGGGATGTCTGGGCCACTCTCCTTGTCTCGATCGCACGAGTGGCCTGGTTCAACGCCAAAATGACAGCGTCAGAAAACAAACAGCAATCAGGACAAAAGCAACAACAACGATAGCTTTCGAATGACTTGAGGAATTGGAAATATTGCGCGCATCTCATACCCCCCCCCGCCCCGTGGGTGTTTTATGACCTTGTGACCCATGAAGAAAAACAGCCGCCAGTGTGAAATATTGCACCAACAGTTGTTTACTTGACTTGAGAACAGAAGGGAGGGGGCTGTGGGGGGCAACTCCTCCAGGCCCCCACCCTCCCGCCAATGTATGAGGAGCTGATCTGGTCTTCCCAAATATTCGAGGTCCCTTGGGAATCGATGACGCGCAGTAATAATGGAAAAAAATGGCGCTAGTGTTTGTCCTGTGTCTGTATGTTGCTGTGTGTGTGTCTGCACTGAGGAGGCTACCGGGTTTGAATCCGTCATTGTCGGCGCGTATTTTGTCTGCACAACACCCAAGGCCGTTTTTAATGTTTACTCTATTAATAGAAAGTACTCTACGTTAAACATAAATGACAAATAATCTTTGTACACTTGAACCAAACCCATTCGCGTTCATTGAGGCAATATTTTGTAGAAAGGATAACATCATAATATATGGGACGCAGTGGCAAATGTTGGCGCCGGCTAACTGCGTAGCTGCCTTCTCCCCCACCTCTCTGCGGGTTGTTCGCGCCTACGAGTCTTTCCGTCTTCGAGCGAATACCTTCGACATCGAACAAATGCTGTGCCACGCGGCGTTGTAAATCATAGTATTATATTCCTAAACGTTTGATCTAGACTCTAGAGTATTGCTAATATCTTTGATAACAAAATCATTCAAAGGGATCTGTGACGGTAGGTGAGTCTAAGAGGAAAAAGTGGGAATTATGGTTGGCACCTGTCCTGGCTTTCCCAGGATCGTCCTCCTGTTTGAGGAAGCAGCTGTTATCCTTCTGGGAAAATGTGTAGGTTTTCACGGAACAGGTCATTATTCAAAGTCAGGGTTTCTCAGTCTGAGTTTCAAAGGGTACGGTCCTTCCTGTCTCTTAGTCTGTTTACCCCATACACGATATGCCCCGGTTTTATTATTATTATTATTGTTAATTGGCCTGCGATGGACTAGCGTCCGATCCTGGGTATAGCCTTGCCTTGCGCCCTTTGTCTGCCGGGATAGGCTCCGCTGCTCACCGCGACCCTCTTACAGGAATACACTGATTTCTCACAATGGATGGATTGATGGCATCTGCTTGCTTCAAGGTGGAAGCCAGAGACCCCAGGATGGATGAGTTGGATCTGTACACGGGCCTGGGCCACTGAGACCCCCCCATCGTGTAAATAGACTGAGTGCGACACCCAGTCCCAAGACTCAAACCCACACGCTCGCTGGGTGGCGGCTGAGCCGAGTGACGTGTGAGGTCGTGGGAGGTCATATTCATGCCGGGGGGGAGGGTGACGAGAGGAGGGTTGAGGGGGAGCGGTGGCTCAGTGGTTAGCGCGCTGAGCTAAAAACCTGGCGAACCGAATTCGAATCCCGCTCACGGCTACCAACGCCAGTGACGATTTTCTGAACCGGTCCTGGGGCTCCCCTAGGTCGACTCAGCCTCAAATTAGTACCTAGTGCGTTGTGTAAACATTGCCACTAGGGAGACAAAAGCGGCCGGGCTGGGTGCTGGTCACCCACCTCCTCGTGTGCCGTGTCGACCTTCGTAGGCACTTGACCCTACCGTCTATTAAGGCTATACGGGGGATCTTTGTCTTGGCATTTGTAACGTATGTGCGCGCGTGTGAGCATTGTGTACACGATTGTGTGTGTGTTTACGTGCGTGTGTTTATTCGCCCGCTGTGTTCGAGAGGCGAGGCACGTAGTCCAGCCACCCACCCGCTCCCACCCACCACCCACCCACCCACCGACTCCCACCCACTCCTACAGAGAGCTTCCTGCTGCTCTCGATCAACTTACCCATGCTAAATAACAATAAGCATCCTCGTCATTACGATAGTAATAATACATGAATACCCCTCCGCAATAACAAATACGAACTAATTTGAGGCTCTGATGAGTAACGTACAGGATGTAACGGATAGCGGCGGCGTGGTGCACGCAGAGTACGTTTCATTCATTCGGTCTCGGTCCCCGTTTAATCATGTAGAGGGGCGCGGCGAGCCGGAGCCTATCCCGGGAGACACGGGGCGCAAGGCAGGGCTGTACCGAGGATGGGAGGGCAGTCCATCGCAGGGTAGCGAGGGAAATTTCGTCCGCAGGGCAATTAACAGAGGCAGCAGCAGCGTGTCTTTAGACTGTGGGAGGAAAACGGAGCACCCGGGGAAAATCCACGCGGACACGGGGAGAGAAACACGGAAATTCCACACAGGAAGACAGGCAGCCAAGCCGGTAATTCAAACCCGGCACTACAGACTAACATAGCGAATTGACTCACAGAGCCATAAACTAACACTGCCTGTATACTCACAAGTTAATCAGTCATTCATTGTCAGAAACCGCTTAATCATGTGCAGGATCACGGTGAGCCGGAGCCGATCCCGGCAAACACAGGGCACAAGGCAGGGCGATACCCAGGACGGGACGTCAGTCCTTCACAGGGCACCGGGGGGCAATTTAGTCAGCAAGCCAATTAACCTATGCAGCAACATATATTTAGACAGTGAGAGGAAACCGGAGTGCCTGGCGAAAACCCACGCGGACACGGGGAGAACATGCAAACTCCACCCATGTATTCTATTCTATATGTATTTACGAGTAAGGGATGCAAGGCAGTCTACTGCCATAGACTGCCTATAGACTCACATTAGCCCATAGACTAACCACTGACCCATACATAGCCTATAGTCTCACGTAGCCCATAGGCTCAAAGATCCCATAAACTCACAAGTTCTTGACTAAATATTGGGCCACGGTTGTCGCCGTGTTTAAGAAAGCACGCGGGCCCTTTCGAGACAGAGAGAGTGACTGAGGCTCTCTTGGTGGGATGGGCTGCCCGGCTTGTATATAATCACCCACCCATTCATTCACCCGTACCTTTCATCCATAACAAACACATCTCACTATTATATAAACATGTTTTTATTAACTGCAATTACGGCTGCTATTATTATACCGTCTCGTGTCTTCCTAACTTTCCACGCTATGCAATTGCCATGCAGAAGTAATCGCCATGCAAAAGTTCACGTAGCCCGGTTTGTGTGTATGTGTGTGCGTGCGGTGGGGAGCCGTGGTGCAGCGGTTGGCGCACTGCACAACGAACCCGACGACCAGAGTTCGATTCCAGCTCGCGGCCAATAACGGCTGCGGCTATCTAAACCGGTCCTGGGCCTCCCCTAGATCGACTCAGCCTCAAAGGAGTACCTGGTGCCGCGTGTTAAACATCAGGACTGGGGAGACAAAGGTGGCCGGGCATTGCATTTGCTGCCCACATATTTTCGTGTGCCATGTCGGCCTTAATATGTGCTCGCTAACAACACTTGCCCCCAACAGTCTGTGCAAGGCTATATGGGGAATCTTTATCTTTGGGTATGAGTGAGTGTGCTGGCCACCCACCCGATCTTGCGCCATGTCAGCACTTGCCGCAGTGGGTCTGTGCAGGCTATGTGGGGCATCTTTGGCTTTGTGTGTGTTTCTGTGTGCACCGTGGGCACAGACACACACATAACCTAGGTAGCAGCAGCAGCATGTCTTTGGACTCTGGGAGGAAACTGGAGTACCGTATAATTATTATTTTATTCCATTGTGATTTAACCTCGTTTTCTCTTACACGTCATACCTTTAGATGTACCATTCTGTCGAATTACTTTTTTGTAACCCCGCCTTGCGTTCATCGATAATCCATTATCAATTTGAACAAATTATTATCACGCGCATTATTACCCGGCGAAAACCCACTCGGACACGGGGGAGAGAGAGAACACGTAAACCCCACGCGGCAAGACACCCGAGCCGGGAGTCGAACCCGGCCGGGGCTGCTTGCCGCGAGGCGGCGGCGCTACTCACCGCTCCCTCCCGTGCCGTCCTCCGGGCGGACGGATGAATGGAATATCGCATCCCCTTCACGGACGTCTGTGAATCCATTAGGAATGGTTCGGAGTCAGTGGATTGGAATCTACTCCGTGCGTCAAAGTCAAACAGCCTCCCGCCCGCTCGCTCGCGCGCACACGCACATGCGAGCGATGCTCACCCCGATTGGTGGCGTGGAAATTCAACATTCCTGCGACGGGGGTGGGGGCGGCACGGCGGCGCGGTGAGTGGCGCTGCCACCTCGCGGCGAGAAGGACCCGGGTTCGATTCCCGGCTAGGGTGCCGACTTGCTCTGCGGAGTTTGCGTGTTCTCCCCGTGCCCGCGCGGGTTTTCGCCGGGAACTTCGGTTTCCTCCAAAGTTCCAAAGACCCGCTGCTGCTGCTGCCTAGCTTAATTGGCCCGGTGGCTAAATTTCCCCCGGTGCACTGCGATGGCCTGGCATCTCATCCCGGGTACAGCCCTGCCTCGCGCCCTGTGTCTGCCAGGATAAGCGCTGACCCGCCCTGTGACCCTGTACAGGATTGCACAAAGACAAAGTTTCCCCCGTAACAGCCTTAACAGACTGTAGGGTCAAGTGGTGTTAGCGAGCAGCACCTACGAAGGCCAGGCACGGCACACGATGGGGGGTGGGTGGCCATCACGCGAACACGCGCACGCACCCACGAATCGGGCACAGCGTGGCGCAGGAACACGAGGCGGTGTCGGAGCACATCCTTAAAATTCCCGTGTCAAGCAGCGACTAATCCCCCACACATAGCGGCTGTTGGGAAAATCCATCGGGCCCCAAAAGATCCCCCCTCTAAGGCCCCCCATTGCCCCCACGGTTACGAGCGGCCACCTCCCGTTCCCACCTTCTCTTACACACCACCCGTGTCGCGATTTGTTAAATCGATTCGTAACCGTGTTTGTCTCTCCTCCACGACGTTCCACCCCTCCCCCTCCGTGTCCTCGAGCTGAACTCTCGACGGTTGCTATCCTGAAAGAGCAGCTCCTGAGATCAGTTGTGCGACTTGTGGGATTCGGTTTGAGTAATGTAGTGATTTTACGGTTTATAACGCGGGGCTACAGAATTATCGTTTGGCGTCGAAGCTATTCGGTCGAAGAGAGGCGCGAGGAAACCGCAGAGGCCGGGGGAGGGGGGTGGCAGTCACGCGTTAAGCCGGCGCCAACATTTGCCAGACGCTGGGTCCTGTACATAAAGATGTTATCGGCCAATTAACGAGTGTTTTTTTTTAGTTTTGGGAGGAAACCGGAGAACCCGGAAGAAACCTATACAGAACAGGAGGAGAACACAAACACGGCACAAAGAAAGGCACCCGAGGTGGGCCACAGTGTCGTCAAAGAAAGGAGGAGAAACGCTCGACACGGCTATCCCAAAAGAGCAGCTGCCTGCCTCCAACATGGCGAGGTGAAACGCCGCAAAGCAGAGAGGAGCAACGTTCGGACACTGGCTATCGTTCGCTACAAACATAATTACAAATCGATTTAACAAATCGCGACAATTCATCGAATCGTCCAGGCTAGGGTGGGGGTAAGAGGGGGGCGGTAGAGCGGGGGAGGGGGGCGGGGGGAGGTATCATTCCTCCCTCCGCTCCCCGAGCCACCTCGAAAAGCTAAAAAAAAAATATTAAACGTTCAGCAAATTATATCTTGTGTGTTTCTGGGAGGCTGAACAGCGTCAACACGCGGGTCGGCGTTCCTGCGGGAATACCCGGCAGTCCAGGCGTCTCCGCACTTGCGCTGCGGGGTTGGGGGTGAGTGGGGGAATTCCACATTCCTCTGGCAGGGTCCATGGGGTCCAGATACACCAAGACACAGATCCCCCGTATAGCGTTTGACGGGTCACAGTTTTGGGGAAAGGGCGGCACGGCGACACGGCGAGTATCGCCACCGCCTCATAGCAAGAGGGACCCGGGTTCGAATCCCAGCTCGGGGGCCCTTTCTGTGTGGAGTTTGCATGTTCTCCCCCTTGTCCGCTTGGGTTTTCGCCGGTGCCCTGTGATGCACTGGCGTCCCATCCTGGGTATAGCCTTGCCTTGCGCCATATGTCTGCCAGGATAGGCTGTGGCTCACCGTGTACAGGATTTAGCAGTTTCTGACAATGGATGGATGGATGGATAGACTTTTGAGCAAGTGATGTTAGCGAGTAGCGCCCTACAAAGGCCGGCACGGAACACGAGGGGGTGAGTGGCCAACACCATGCCCGGCTGCCATTATCTCCCTAGTGGTAATGCTTACACACCGCACTAGGTATTTATTTGAGGCTGAGTCGACCTAGCGGAGGCCCACAACCTGTTGAGAAAATTGTCACTGGTGTTGGCCGTGAGCGGGATTCGAACTCGGGTGGCCAGGTTTGTAGCTCGGCGCGCTAACCGCTGAGCCACCGCTCCCTACCTGCACACACGCACACACAGACAGATCTCCACAGCCACACGCACACCAAAACACACACTCACTCACGCGCACGCACGCACCCCTCCCCAGTTCACCACAAGTTTGGCCAAAGAACGTTTTCCCTCCAGATCACGAGCGAGCCATCCTCTGTTACGCGTGGTGTGTGGGGGGGGAAGGAGCAGGGTGGGTGGGGGCAGGAAGGGAGAGCCGGGGCAAGCGTGCGAGTGAGTTCGTGTGTTTACGCACACGTATGTTCTATAAACAGGGCGGGCCAGAAATAGCTGACGCATTTATATTTAATGTAGCTTGAAATGTGTAGGTTATTTTTGGCCAAGCCCCGTGTCGCGGAGCAAAGTGTCCTCCCTTGGCTGCTCTTTCGGGATAGCCGCGTCGAGCGTTCCTCCCGTCTCCTTCGCGACGTTTCGCCTCCCGCGGTGGAGGCGTCGCCAGGCCTCCAAACGTCGCGGCGGAGAGAGGGAGAAAAGTCGCGATCGAGAAAGCGAGAGAGAAGGAACGCTCGACACGGCTGTCCCGAACGAACAGCTGTGGAGAGCAATTCTCATAGGTCGAGCCGTGAAAACCGACATAGTTAAAATGGAGCAAGTGTTTTTGTGTATGTCTGCAATGCGGGTACCCGATTCGAATCCTCCATAAGACACATTTTATCTGCACGACAGCGAGGTTTTTACGTCTATTTGCAGCTTTACTTCCCACTTATTGATTACTCTTCTGAAACATTAACACTATTTCAGATTTTAATTCCCTCGTTTGACGTTAACCCTCATAAGCACTTTTCCGCCTTTATCGCGATGTCAGAAGAACGTGTTACACTCTTGGAACAAGATTGCCCGTGGGGTGGTAATTTTGCTAGTACGCTGCAGTGTATTTAATCCAGTGAACCGAGTTCGATTCCTGCTCACTACTGATAAGAGTGAAACATATTTGAAGCGGTCCCGGGCTTTCCCCCTTGAGTCGAATCATCAACACTTGGACATCAACACTGGGAAGACAAAGGCGGCCAGGCGTGGTGCTGGCCACCCACCCCCTTGTGTGCCGTGCTGGTCTTCATAGGTACTCTCTATACAGCACTTGACCCTACCATCTGTTAAGGCTATACGGGGGATAAATGTCTTTGTGGCCGTGTGTGCGTATCAAAACCGCCTAGGAGTGTGAGGATGTATGTTCGGACTTCTGTAATTTGTCAGCCTCTGTGGAGGAGGCTCGCGAAGGACGCTACCGGGCAGTTGCAGGCAATCGCCCCCCAGCAACGACGCAGGGCGGAGGAGGAGCGACGCTCACAACAACGAGCGGAGCGCCCGCGCGGGGGGGGGGCGGATAAAACTCAGGGAGTTGACACAGTGATATAGGTAGATAGATGTTTATTATTACAGCAGAAAAATACCGGGTAAGCTTGCAAGCATTTACGGGATTCCTGCATTGACACAACAAACACGCGAACAGAGGGGAGCACATACCTACGGTGCATCTACCGGTCACCCCAGTCAATCAAGCCACGGCATCGGTGCCTGTCCCGCG
>JAZEWU010000070.1:0-15423 GCA_036362915.1 Geotria australis | reverse complement strand
GTCTATGGGTCTCTGTGTGATGAGTCTATGGGTCTCTGTGTGAGTCTTTGTCTCTGTGATGAGTCTATGGGTCTCTGTGTGATGAGTGTATGGATCTCTGTGTGAGTCTGTAGGTATCTGTGCGAGTCTGTGGGTATCTGTGTGAGTCTTTGGGTGGCTGCGTGAGTCTGTGGGTCTCTGTATACGGCTATGTCACTTTTAAGGTTAATGGTGCTGCTGCTGATGATATTGGTGATGGTGTTAATTACTGACTGTGCTGATGATGCTGCTGCTTCTGATGCTGTTGCTTCTGCTGATGATGCTCAGGGTTTTGCTGCTTGAGTCTCAATGAGCTTCAGAAAGTTCAGCATCCCTATTTATAAACAAACTCTCACACACGCACACTCTCAGCAACATATAAACATACACACTCACCCACACACAGCCACATATAAACATAGACACACACTCCCACGGCCACTTAAAAACACACACTCACATACTCACAGACAGCCACATACAAGCATGACAAAGACAAAGATCCCCTATATAGCGTAAACAGACTGTGGGGACAAGTGCTGTTAGCGAGCACCTATGAAGGTCGACACGGCACACGAGGGGGTGGGTGACCAGCACCACGCCCGGCCGCCTTTGTCTCCCTAGTGGCGATGTTTACACACCGCACTAGGTACTCATTTGAGGCTGAGTCGACCTAGGGGAGGCCCAGGACCGGTTTCAGAAAATCGTCACTGGTGTTGGCCGTGAGCGGGATTCGAACTCGGGTCGCCAGATTCGTAGCCCAGTGCGCTAACCACTGGGCTACCGCTCCCCACATATATAAACACACAGCCAGATATACGCACACACAGCCTTCTATGAACTTTTACACACTCACACAGCCACATATAAACAACAACAACCGCTGTTCACCACTAAGTGGCGGTGACTTTACGACGGCGCCTGTGCCAGGTCAGGTCCATCTTGAGGCCACGCAGAGTGTCGAACACTCGCCGATAGGTCACGGGACAAACCCAGGTGCCATGGGCTGCCTGAGAAGACTGATCGAGGCACCACCTCCGCTCCCTACAGTGTCAACTCGCTGCGTTTTAGTCGCCCGGCTCTCTGCTCGTTGTTGTGAACGTCGCTCCTCCCCCTCTGTGGTTGGAGGGCGACTGCCTCCAACTGCCCAGTAGCGTCCTTCATGAACCTCCTCCACAGAGGTCGATCTTGACTCCGCTGGTACCAGTCATCGGCAAGTCCAATCAG
This sequence comes from Geotria australis, assembly GCA_036362915.1. Classification (NCBI taxonomy): domain Eukaryota; kingdom Metazoa; phylum Chordata; class Hyperoartia; order Petromyzontiformes; family Geotriidae; genus Geotria; species Geotria australis. The sequence continues at coordinate 14,178 of JAZEWU010000070.1, read as the reverse complement.
CTCCACCTCCTTCTGCACCACATCAGACCATCTCTTCTCCAGCCCGTGCTGTGCCCGTCTAGCCCCCTCCTCTATCTAACCAAACAGAAGCTGTTTGGGCATCCGGTGGCTAAGCATGTGGGCTCCTTGACCCAGCTAATGCTGCCTCTCTGGAGGAGCTCACCGATGGGAACCTGTCCTGATCTTTTAAGGATATGTGAGCTTCGCAAACAATCCAGTCTGGTTAAACCTAGGATGGATTGTAGGCAGGCCAACCTGAACGTTTCAAGCCGGCACAGATGCTCATTGAGAAGGGTCCATGTTGCACATTCATATAGACGAGAGGGCATCACTGTTGCCGAAAAGACCCGGAGCTTCGTCTGGAGCGACAGGCCAGGTAGCTTCCACACAGCTTTACGCAGCTGATGGAAAGATAATGCCGCTCGACTGATTCAGAGTGAGACCGCTGCCGCCAAACCGGAACCGGTCATGAGTACACTGACCAGGTACGGGAACTCCTCCACTCTCTCCACAACTGTCCCATCACTCATGGGGAGCAGGGTGGGTTGAGTGCTTGATGGCACAGTATATCCCGACAGTACTACATTTTGGTAGGGCTGATGGTAAGTCCCCATCTCTTAGTGGCACGTTCCAGGTTCAGCAACACGGTCTCCAACTCCTCCTCAGAGTTAGCAGCAATCACCAGATCATCGGCATACATACCATGGTTGACCAATAGGGAGCTATCCCTTGAACGCACCTGGGCATCGATCAGCCTCCCATTGTATCTGCTCCAGATGGAGAATACACCAGTACATCCATGGAAAGCTTTTCAAACGACGTGGTCGAAGAAGATGTTAAATAAAGTATGCGCCAGAGGACATCCCTGCGGCACCCCAGGGTGCACAGTGAATAAGAATAATAATAGCATTTATAGACTGCCTTTGATCCAAGGGTCACAAAGCGCTGCACAGGGCTGCAGAGAGAACGACATGTTAAAAACGACGAGAACGGCAAATCAGCAACACATTTTTTTTAAATAATCCGAGCTGTGGAGAGAAAGGCAAGTCAACAACGGGGAGACAGAATAACCGAGAGTCAAGCAATAGCGATAAATTATAAGACACGGGACACAAAAACAACAGGAAAATAATAATGATAATAATTCTACAACAAGCAAGGGGGGAACAGATGTCCCCGAGCAGACGCAGATCGGAGAAGAGAGAGAGAGCCAACATCTCGGCATGGCACTACTGACCCGTTCAACAGTCCAAGCCAGAGGAAGGAATAAATGTTCCTATGAAGGCGCAGGTAGGAAGAGAGCCAACATCCTGGCACGACAGCATTGAGCCGCATCAGAAGTCCTAACAGGACGGCTTTAATGCTTTACGAAACAAATAAGTCTTGAGACGAGATTTGAAGATGTTCAAGTACTCCGCTGAACGAATTTCCAGTGGAAGAGCATTCCAGAGTCTTGGAGCAACGCCTGAGAAGGCTCTGTCACCCATTGAATGGAGGTGCGACCTGGGAACATACAGCAAGCGTGTATTGAAGGATCGTAGTTGTGTTGAGGAGGGTGCCTGAAGAAGGCACCCTCGTTCAGCGCAGTCCTTCAACATCTTCAAATCTAGTCTTAAGACTTATTTGTTCCATAAAGCCTTCAAGCCGTCCTGTCAGGACTTCTGATGCGGCTCGGCGCTGTCGTGCCAGGTTGTTGGCTCTCTTCATACCTGCACCTTTTTGGGAGCATTCGTTCCTTCCTCTGGCACCTTTTCGGAAGCATTCGTTCCTTCCCCTGGCTTGGATTGTTGGAGTGTGTTGTCGGTGCCGTGCCGACATCTTGGCTCTCTCTCTCTCTCTTCCGATCTGTGTCTGCTGGGGGACGTTTGTTCCCTCCTTGCTTGTTGTAGAATTATTATTAGTTTCCCTGTTGCATTTGAAGATACCGCTTGAAGCTGCCGCTTGACTCTTAGTTTTCTGTCTCCCCGTTGTTGTGCCGTTTTCTCTTTACCAAAAACAAAAAACAAAAAAAAATTGGTTGCTGATTTTCCGTGCTCTGTCGTTATCGACATGTCGTTCTCTCTGCAGCTTTGTGCAGCGCTTTGTGACCCTCGGGTGAAAGGCGCTATATAAATGCTATTATTATTATAACATGACAACCGTCTTTCACCACTAAGTGGCGGTGACGTCACCACGTCGCCTGTGCCAGGCCATATGCACCCCGAGGCCACGTGAAGTGTCGAAGGCTCGTCGACAGGAGGTCACAGGACAGACCCAGGTGTCATGGGCTGCCTGACTGAGATGACCGGCAGATGCACCACCTGAGCTCCCTACTGTGCCAACTTGCTGTGCTTTGGCCGCTCGGAGCTCGGCTCGCTGTTGTGAGCGTCGCTCCTCCGCCCTCCGTTGTTGCTGGAGGGCGACTGCCACCAACTGCCCAGTAGTGTCCTTCACGAACCTCCTCCACAGAGGTCGATCTTGACACCGCCGGTACCAGTTTTCAGCAAGTCCACCCAGCTCCAGATCCTCCTGTGCCACATCGGTCCCTCTCTTCTCTAGCCCGTGCCGCACCCGTTTAGCCCCTTCTATCTGACCAAACAGCAGTTGCTTGGGCATGCGATGGCTGGGCATGCGGGCTACATGGCCCAGCCACCTGAGCCTCGGCTGACGGAGGGGCTCACAAATGGGACTTTGTCCAGATCTTTCTAATATTTGTGAGCTCACACAATCCAGCCTGGTTAAACCTAGGATGGACCGTAGGCAGGCGAGACGGAAAGTTTCCAAACGGGGTGGATGTTCTGCCAGGTGGGTCCACGTTCCGCTGGCAGAGATGGCATGACCACGGCTGAGAAGACCCGGAGCTTCGTGTGGATCGACAGGCTGGGCAGCCTCCACACAGCATTACGCAGCAGATGGAATGATAATTCCGCTCGACTGATTCGGAGTGAGACCTCTGCTGTAAAACTGGAGCCAGCCATAAGCACACTGCCTAGGTATTTGGAACTTCTCTACTCTCTCCACAACTGCCCCATAACTCATGGAGAGCTGGGATGGTCGAGTGCCCGGTGTTATAAAATACCCAGGCAGGTGCTTAGTCTTGGTGGGGCTGTTGGCAAGCCCCACCGCGTTGTGGCACGCTCTAGGTTCAGCAGCAGAGCCCCCAACTCCTCCTCGGAGTGAGCAGCAATTACCAAATTAAGGTAGAAGTGTTCACGTCGTGATCGCTGTCAGGTAATACTTGGCATTGCCTGCGAATTCTACCAAACACTTCGAGGCCGAGCTGAAAGACAGCGATGTCTAGAAGCTGACCATCGTGCTTCGAAGAATCGCAAGGAAGAAGAAGACCAAATCATCAGGATACATAACATGGTTGGCCAATAGATCAGCCTCCCATTGTATCTGTACCAGATGGAGATTCCACGAGTACAGCCATGGAAAGCTTCTCGAACTACGTGGTAAAAAAATATGTTAAATAATGTGGGATCCAGAGGACATCCCTGTCGCACCCAAAGGTGAACAGGGAATGGATCTGACTCCCGACCTCATAGCTTAACCCGGGCTTGCCTACCACCATGAAGATCCTTAATGATTGTAAGCAAAGAGTCAGGGACTCTTAAAGCACGCAGACCAACCCACAACCTTGGCCTACTGATGGTATCATAGGCCTTGACCAGGTCAATGAAGCAGAGATGCAGGTCCTGTTGGAATTCCCTGCACCTTTTCTGTCGCATTCTGACTGAAAATATGGCATCTGTGCAAGACCGCCCTGGCCTGAAACCATATTGGGGATCCGCAAGCCTCTCCTCAGCGTGCCTGGCAAGGCGATGTTGTATTATTCTTGCCAGGACCTTTCCCGGAGGGAGATGCCCCTGGAGTTGTTACATTCAGTGCGGTCCCCCTTCTTAAAGAGGGGAACCACCAGGGCATCCTTCCAATCTTGTGGAACCTGTCCTGTGGTTGAGACAATTGTAATGATGTGGTATAGGGCAGTCACTACGCAGACGTCACCCTCCCTCAGCATTTTGCTTGGGAGCTCATCTCTCCTCAGCGCTTTTCCTGGTCGCAGGCTCTGGATCGCCTTACGCACTTCCTCTACAGATGCCACCTCTGCCAGCCACTCACAGGGGATGGCTACTTCCTCCAATTCTTGAGGCACCACGGCCTCCGCAGGGTCGTCCCCATGTTGCCCCAATATGTTAACTGGGCTGACGGGGTATCCCTTCCCCAGGACCTCACAGAAATGCTCTGCAAACCTGTGCACTTGTTCCTGGGGGTCGGAGATCGATCAGCATTCCTTGCATTAAGGAAGCTGCTGGATGCGGCACTGCAAGTCACTCCTCTGATGGTATTGAAGAGTGATCTGTGATCGCAGGCTACTGAGGCAGACTCCATCTCCTCAGCAGCCATCGACCACCACTCGTCCTTGCAACTCCGCACACCTTTCCGAACCGCCGAGCGACGGCTGCAGTAAGCCTCCTCATTCTCGGGCATGGGGTGTTGTAGCCGGTGGGAATGGGCCTGCCGCTTTCTCTCAACTAGCTTGAACACCTCCTCCATCAGCCAGGGTCTCTGGAGAGGTTTGGACCGCGTACCCAGTGCAGCCATTCCAGTTGCCTGAGCCACAGTCCTGAACCTCACCCATTTCCCCTCGGCAGGTGGGGACATTATCATCCCCAGCTCCAAGCAATGATGAAATTATCGCTTGCAGCCTTCATCAGCTAGCCAAGACCAGGCCACTGTGGATATTGATGGGGTTCTGTGTGGACGCGCACCACCGCCGTGGACGAATGGCAGGCGCATCCTACAGATGTTCAGAGGGCAGATCAGCTGCACGGTAGGTCCTGGTGTCTAGGACATGGGCCTGCATCCGCCGCTCCGTCACTAAGTAGTCCAGCAGATGTTCTTGCTTTGACCCGGCATGCATCCTCACCGGCGTTTGGTGAGGATGCATGCCGTGAAGTTTCGCTGGGGAGGAAATTCCATTCCTCACTGGCCGAACTGTGATGATGCCTCACAAACTCGTGCTTATGACCAAACGACCCAGTAGATCATTAACCGGCGCCTGCTCGCGTGGACCTAGCCTGGCACCACACTAACACTGATGGACAGCCGTACTTATCGTGTTTCAATGTTGTCTGTACCGGCCATCTTGGGTAGGGACAAATACCAGTTCACTCAGTTCTTGATATAATTTGATTCCTTTTTATAAATGTAAAACCTAATATGAGTATGTAATGTGTTAGTCATGTGAAACATTATATGCTGTACATTTTTGTATATTTGATTAATATGTGAGGGGAGAGCAGTTGCCCTTAGTGGAGGAGTATAAATATATTGGGGTCTGGTTTACGAGTGATGGTAAGCGGGAACGTGAGGTTGGCCAGCGGATTGCAGCAGCGTCTGCAGTGATGCGGGCACTGTACCGGTCCATGGCAGTGAAGCGGGAGCTTGGTCGTAGCACAAAGCTCTCGGTTTACAGGTCAATCTACGTCCCTATCCTTACCTATGGTCATGATTGGGTAATGACCGAGAGAACGATATCGCGGATACAAGCGGCAGAAATGACGTTTCTCCGCGGAGTTGCTGGGCTCACTGTCGGTGGAAAAGTGAGGAGCACAGAAATCCGGGACAACCTCAGAGTAGAGTCGCTGCTCCTTTGGATTGAGAGGAGCCAGTTGAGGTGGTTCGGGCATCTGGTAAAGATGCCCCCTGGAAGGCTACCCCGGGAAGTCTACCAGGCACGGCCCACTGGGCGGAGACGTAGAGGCCGACCCAGGACACGCTGGAGGTATTATATCCTTCGGCTGGCCTGGGAACGTCTGGGAATCCCCCAGTAAGAGCTGGAATCTGTTGCTGAGGAAAGGGATGTCTGGTCCACTCTCCTTGGACTGCTGCCACTGCGACCCTCACCAGGACAAGTGGTTTAGAAAATGGATGGGTGTGTCGTGCACCTGTCCTGGCACTGGTCGACCTTCTCCTGGTGAAGACCCCTGTCCTGGCTCTGGTGACCCTGGAGCTTTCGGCTCAGCTCGTGAGAGCTCCGCCACCGTCGGCGACGCTGGGAACTCCTCCTCACCCTCGCTATCTGTCTCCATAGCTGGTGGACTACGAATCACCCATTCTGGGTGCTTAAACGTCACCTCTCCATCCTCGGAATCACCCATTCTGAGCCGGGCCACAGTTGCGGTGTAGCACGAACACTCTGTGCTCCCAAGTCAGCGTAACTTCTGCCCACCAGTCACTCCACACGGCTCTCTCTCGCTCGACTAAACAAGCATCTGCCCCCTAGCAACTGACCCGTTCTTTAATACCTGAGGTTGACCCTCCCTTTCTAAGTCGCGATCCTCCCCTTTCTTCAGTCACGACCCTTGCTAATCATTAACCTCAACCCTTCTCGAAAACAACTCGTCTTCCACGAAAACATCTCGTGATTCCGGGGTCACTGGGACACCTGCGCCCCCCCCCCCTCACACCACGAGACCCCCAAATCCCCCCTTTGGGTTTTTCCCGGATTATGTTTTTTCCCGACAGGTGCATGGGAGGGTGTTTGGTTCGCTGCCTTTGTGGCTTGGCGACGCACTACGAGGCTGTACAGAACAGACTGGCTGATTGATTGGTATTTCTGTTGGTATGTACATTCAAGCCCTCCAGTTGGTGAAGGTGTTCAACTCAACTAACCAGCTGACTGTGATGCGCAAGGGGGATTTGAACAAATACACAACGCAGAACTTTACCATCAAGATCCGAGAGCGTATTCACACATATGTATTTAATCGTTCTCATGTATTGGTTAACCGTCGCGTCAGCCTGGTCTCTTCTATACAATCACAGGCCACACAGGGATAGGACAGGCTGGCGCCGGTTACACAGACAACATGTGTGGAGGAAGTGTTAAAAACAATACACTTATATTTTTGCCAGAAAGGGTAAAACCTGTCCTCTTTTTACATAATCTGAGGGAAGTTTGAATGAGGAAGACCACAACACCAGGGTCCGTGCACAGAATGGACAAAGGAAGGGGAAGGGGAGAACCTGGAAGAGTAAGGGAGTGAGACTTAGACCATAGGAACACAGGATATATAGTACAGGCAAACCTCTTTAACAAAGCCTTGGCTAACGTTTTTTCATTTAATGGCCAAAAAAAACTGATGTAGGTTTGTACGGCTCGATTCATGATGGTTGCTCTTCAGAGCTGTTCTCCAAGGATAGCCGTGTCACTGTGCGCTCCCTCTCTGCCTCACGACGATTCGCCTCCTACGTTGGAAGCATCAATGCCTGATGATGTGAAACATCGTGAAGGAGAGATGGAGTGTATTCGACACGGCTATCCTGAAAAAAACAGCTCTGAATAGCAACCATCATGAATCGAGCCGTGACAGACCTACATCGCACTCTCCCTAACCCTCATTTGCTCTAATACCCTCTCTCAGCAAACGAGATACTCCTCGGGTCACATGTCGGCCGCCTTCCTGTCCACCACCTCCTCCTCCACCCCCTCGACTCTGGCTTGGGACAGCCCCTCGAACCCCTCTGCCGTCCCTCCTCCACCTCCCACGACCTCCTTTATCTCAGACTCCGACATTCGATCTACAACCTCCTCGTTATCCTCCACCACCAACTGCACCTTCTCCTCTTCCTCCACCTCTTCCTCCACCTCTCCCATTTCAATCGCATCTTCCGCTGCGGCCCGTTCTCCACCACCTGCTTCTGCCCCTGTCGAACCATTGACGGACCCTAACCCCTGATCTCTAATCTTCAATCTCCCGGTCAACCGTGGCCATTCCCCTCCATGGTGTCGCCCGCTCTCCACCCCACCATTCTCCCGCGCCGTTATCTCCCACAGGAGCATCCGATCCTCCGGCCACTCGGCCAGCGTGCGCACCCGGTGCTCCTTACTCAGCCAGCGCAGAAACTCTCCACAGAAAGCAAACCGCGTCTTCAGAGAGAACAGGACGATGGCTCCACCGGCCAGGAAGTGGCCCAGGGTCAGCGCCAGCGGACCCAGAAAGGCCTCCCTGTACACCAGGTCGCTGGCCATCACGTATCGATAGGCCCGAGGGTCGAAGGCTGAGAGGTCGTGGCCCCAACGGAGCTCACAGATGGAAGGCCTTTTGTCTCGCCGCGTGTTGTTGGTAATGTTCACCGACAGGGAGCCCAGCACCTCCTTGACGTCCGTTGCTGTCACGTGTGCTCCTGGCGATAATTTTACAGAACCTGTCACAACCTCCACAATGTACTGATGTAGGTTTGTCACGGCTCGATGTGTGACGGTTGCTTTTCAAAGCTGTTCTTTTGGAATAGCAGTGTCACAGAGCGCTGCACCTCTCTCCCATGTAAAGCATGTGTTTTGTTTGCAAACTCGACACTTTATGAAAGGTGTCAATGTGGTGTTTTAATATCTTAACACTTGTATTGTTGCCAGAAAGGGTAAAACATTTTATCTTTTCACATCAACCTCTAAACACGACCAAACATCCAGCCTTGTAAACAACTCGGCAGACATTCCAGACATCACAGAAGGGTAGCAGGCAGCCCAGACATCATAAAGGGCAGAAAAGATATTGGACCCCAGGAGACACTAGCAAAGGACTCATGGGAAATACCTGCAAAGAGACAAGGAGTGACAAAGAAGGGTATGAGAGCGCCCGCTAAAGGTCTCTCCTACACGTGAGTTCCAGATTGAGCACCAGAGTTGTTACAACGATGATGATGACGATGTAATGATGTGTGTTTGTCACGGCTCGATGTATGATGGGAATTGCTCTCCATAGCTTCTCTCTTGAGATAGCCGTGTCGAGCATTCCTGCTCTCTCCTTCACGGAATTTCATCGCCCACAGTGGAGGCCTTGACAGATTTTAGATAAACCCGACATTGTCAACTGGTGGGTCGCGACCCATCAGTGGGCGGCGAGCGCCACCTAGTTGTCCATGGAGACCAGACACAAGTGGGCCAAGTGGGCCTTGAGTTGAAAAAAATGTAGAACTTTTGAGCTAAACCGTTCATAACGCGTGATGATGCTCCAACGTGGGCGACAACACATCGCAAAGGAGGAACAGCGAGAGAAGGAGGAACGCTCGACACGGCTATCCCGAAAGAGCATCTCTCGAGAGACAATTCTCAATGAGAGCCTCGTCAGTAACAGTTGGTAGTGCCAGTGGTGTCAGTGGACAGAAGTGAGCGCAGAACAGATGGGAGTTACTTCACCGCACCCAGGAGGCTGCAGACGATGGAGACTAGCCCCGTGCCGGCTCCCAGCTCCAGGACGGAGCTCCCGGCCAGCGGGTAGCGCGCCTGATTAGACTCCAGGTACCGTGCCAGGCGAACGCCCTGCGGAGACAAACACAGACACCCAGCCACGGAGAGGTGGTGGGGAGCGGTTGCTCAGCGGTTGGCGCACTGGGCATGTTTAGAAAATTGTCACTGGTGTTGGCCGTGAGCGGGAATTGAACTCGGGTCGCCAGGTCTGTAGCCACACCATAGATCATTTAATAATTAGTAGGTTGAAAAAGAGGTGGGGGGAAGGTAGCCATGCTGTAACCGGTGCCAACCCGCCAGACATTGCGTGCTTTTTATTACTCTGAAATCGGGGAATTAATGAATGTGTGTTTAATAGTTGTGGGAGGTAAGCGGAGATCCCGGAGAAAACCCACGCAGATCAGGGAAGAGAACACACACACTCCGCATAGAAAGGTGCCCCAGGCGGGAATCGAACCGTCTTTTTATGTGCAGAGGCACGGATGTTACGGCCGCATATAAACCCTTATAGGGAAAGTGATAGGAGCAGTGTTAGAGACCGGACAAAGCGTCAGAGACAGGAGCCAGCGTTAGAGACATCACTTAACGTAAGACAGGACCGAGCGTTAGAGACAGCAGCCAGCGATAGACAGGGGCCAGCGTTAGACACAGGACCCAGCGTTAGACAGAATCCACGCCGCTCACTCATCATACCTTGGAGACGTCAACGCATCCCCCCCAACAACTACCCCATCCCACGGCCGTCTTTGTCTCCCCACACTTACGCTCTCCCACGCCACTGAGGCTTCTGCCACTTGCGTCATGAACTCAGTGATGGTGATGGTGGTTCCCACAAAGTTATATTTCTCCTTGGGAAAAGTGAAGTACTCCATGATGAGGGGCTGGAGGGAGGGAGGGAGACTGTTGAATTGATGGGTTGGTGAGTGAGTGGGTGTGAAGTTGAGGGAGGGAGGAAGGGATTGGTAAACTGATGGGTTGGTGAGTGAGTGGGTGCGCGAGAGAGGGAGAGAAGGAGGGGACAGGGACAGACGGAGGGAGGAAAGAGCGATAGAGGAGGGGGAGGAAGGGAGGGGTGGGGGAGGATTCGGGAGGTGGGAGACAGGGGGAAGGAGGGAGATTGTTACGGGGGGGAGGGAGGAGGACGACTGCCTCCGACTTCCCGGTACCAGTTTTCAGCAAGTCAACCCAGCTCCAGATCCTCCTGTGCCGCATCGGTCCATCTCTTCTCTAGCCCGTGCCGCGCCCGTTTAGCCCCCTCTATCCGACCAAACAGCAGTTGCTTGGGCATGCGCTGGCTGGGCATGCGGGCTACATGGCCAAGCCACCTGAGCCTCGCCTGCCGGAGGAGCTCACAAATGGGACTCTGTCCAGATCTTTCTAATATTTGTGAGCTCCTCACACAATCCAGCCTGGTTAAACACAGGATGGACCCTAGGCAGGCAAGCCAGAAAGTTTCCAAACGGCGTAGATGTTGTGCCAGGGGTGTCCACGTTTCGCTGGCATAGGGAAGAGACGGCATGACCACAGCTGTGAAAACACGGAGCTTCGTGAGGAGCGACAGGCCGGGCAGCTTCCACACAGCGTTACGCAGCCGATGGAATGATAAAGCTGCTCGACTGATTCGGAGCGAGACCTCCGCGGCTAAACTGGAGCCAGCCGTAAGCACACTGCCTAGATATGGGAACCTCTCCACAACTACCCCATCACTCATGGAGAGCTGGGATGGTTGAGTGTCTGGTGTTTTAAAATACCCAAGCAGGTGCTTAGTTTTGGTGGGGCTGATGGTAAGGCCCCACCGCGTTGTGGCACGCTCAAGGTTCAGCAGCACAGCCCCCAACTCCTCCTCGGAGTGAGCAGCAATTACCAAATCGTCATACATAACATGGTTGGCCAATAGTGAGCCATCCCTCGACCGTACCTGGGCATCGATCAGCCCCCCATTGTATCTGTACCAGATGGAGATTCCACCAGTACAGTCATGGAAAGCTTCTGGAACTACGTGGTCAAAAAGGATGTTCAATAATGTGGGAGCCAGAGGACATCCCTGTCGCACCCCAAGGTGAACAGGGAATGGCTCCGATTCCCGACCTCTTAGCTTTACCCGGGCTCACGCACTCACTCATACACCCGCTCACTCACCCACTCACTCATCCACTCACACACTCACTCACATACCCGCTCACTCACCCACTCATCCACTCACACTCACTCACAAAGTCACACACCCGCACATCTCTAACACTAACTCATATCTCTTGCACTGTGACTCCCATCGTTTACACTGACTCCTATCTCTAACACTGACTCCCATCTCTAACACTCAGTCCATCTTTTACCCCTCCTCGATGGACAGCTGTTACAAATAGCTACACAGCTCAACGGTTCTTTCCAGCTTCAATACAGACAGACTGACATGTAAGTAGTTAGACATCTGTGTAGTTAGACATCTGTGTGGGTAGACAGCGGTGGAGGTAGGCAGGTGTGTAGGTAGGCGGGTGTGTGTACTCACCACTTGGAAGAGATCACAGTTTGAGCTCAGAGTTAAGGCGAGGGTGAATTATATAGTCTCACAGACAAATACAAAGATCCCCTATATAGCCTTAACAGACTCTAGGGTCAAGTGCCGTTCACAAACACGTATGAGACTCACACACACACACATTGCCACATTAACTCACAGACTTACATATACACATACACTGGCACACAGACTCACAGACACAACACACTGACACAGAGTCATAGACGCACTGACATACATACTGACACACAGACTCACACACACTAACAAAGACCCCCGGTATAGCCTTAATAATAATAATAGCATTTTATATAGCGCCTTTCACCCGAGGGTCACAAAGCGCTGCATAAGGGCCGCGAAGAGAACGGCATGTCAACAATGAAAACAAATGAAAGCCAAAGGAACAACATTTTTTTAATTAAATAAAAGCCAAAGTTCCGTTAGCGAGTAGCACCTATCAAGGCCGGCACGGCACACACCGAGGGGATGGGTGGCCAGCACCACGCCCGGCTGCCCACTCGCCCAGTCGCCTTTGTCTCCCCAGTGCTGGAACCTTATATTTAGGGCTGAGCGGATCTACACGCCCGTACATTGGCCTCCCATGACCTCACTGTGAGAATTAGACTTGACCCTGGGGGGAGAGGGGGAGAGGAGGGGAGGGAGGGAGAGTGGAGACAGAGAGGGGAGATCGACTGAGATGGGAAAGAGATGGCGTTGAGAGAGACATGGAACGTTATAGAGAGAGGGAGAGAGATGGGGGAGATGGAGAGAGAGGAGAGATGGAACCTTATCGAGAGGGGAGAGAGGGGAGATGTAGAGATATAGAGAGAGGGGAGAGAGAGGGATATAGAGAGACGGGAGTCAGTTTGCATCTAAGCTGGAAGGAACCGTTGAGCTGTGTAGCTCTTTGTAACAGTTGTCTTTGCGGCGGCCTGATTGCTGTGCCAGGCCAGGTGCGGGTAGAGGAGATGATGGGCCAGACCCAGGTGCCATTGGCTGCACTCTCACGCAATCTCTCGCACGCTGACTCATACACGCAGGGCGTCGTTATCCGCGAGGGACCCGCTCCAGAGCTTGTCGCGGATCCCACATTTCGCAAACAGAATCGTGACCCACGCATATGTTCCCATTGGCTCTAAACGAACACCACTAATAGACACTTAGCCGCACTACACGCCACAGGGACGGAACACGCGGTGTGTGTTTGTGGGTGAGGACGGGGTGAGTGACTTTAAGGTGAAGTGCCAAGTGAGTAGCGCCTATGAAGGCCTGATTATTTAATCACAGCCGGCGTTGCCCACTGCGTAGTCGTGTGGTCACCCTCTCTGTAGCTCTCTGTCCCCTCTCCTCCCCATACCTCCCCTCTTTCTCCCACTCATTCCCCCCACCCCACCACTCAGTCCCTATATTTCTCTCTCCCACTCATTTCCTCTCTGTGAGGAGTGAAGTGACGTGTTGGGTGTGGTGGCATGGCGGGATGCAAATTGTAGCAGCGAGGGGGGTGGGGTGATCTAAATTGGTTGAAGAGGTGGACTCAATGAACTCATCACGTGTCGTCCTCGGAGCCTCCCCTCTTCCCCCAGATCCCTCCCTTTATAAGGCGAGGCTCAAAGCGCTTTGCATTGCTTGTATTGTGGTGGATTTCGTGACGGAGGTGGAAGCTGAGGAAGAGGTGTAGGTGGGTGTGTAATGCCCTGTAATGCCCCGGGGTGCTATGAATGCCCTGCCCATGCCCAATGGGGGGAGGGGGCTGGGAGCGCGTGCGTGGATACAGCGATAAACACCCTTTATCGCATCAACTGCTCATGTGGCATATGTTCTGTTGGTCAAACAGGTAGAAATATCTATTAACGAATCAAAGAACATCAAAGAAATATCAAAAATCCGCGGGTGCTGCGGGTGTTGCGACACCCGCACTTTCACAGACACGTGATTCCATCCCCCCACTTTTTCCTGAGGTAGTAGTCTCATATCATATGTTGCGACACCCGCACTTTCACAGAAATATGATCCCATCCCCTCACTTTTTCCTGAGGTCGTCTCTAACCATATGTTGCGACACCCGCACTTTCACGGAAACATGATTCCATCCCCCCCCACTCTCACACGTGATGCGCGCCGCGTTGCACGGTGGGTTGTGGGCATCATGGCCGACGCGCGGGAAACGGTGAGGGGTAAATGTCGCTCCGTTAGCCTCACCTCATCACGCAGCCTCATCGCCCAGCTCGCTCACATCCTTACCCACGGAGGAGACGCGCGGAGAGACGTGAGACATCACCACCACTATCACCACCATCAACATCACTATCATCATTACCATCAACAACATCATCACACTACCACCATCATCATCACCACCAACATCATTACGATCAACATCATCATCACACTACAACCATCATCACCACCACCAACATCATTA